>PVJH01005101.1:0-116280 GCA_004026705.1 Nesogale talazaci | reverse complement strand
AATTGTTTCCCCTCAGAGAAAGAACAATTTTCAATCTTATACAAATAGAAACTTGAAAAGTTTTGAGGATTTTGATCCACAGTAAGATTCAATGTTGGGGGTTCAGGCAAGAGGGCAACTGAACAACACACACTAGAGGGACTCCACAGAAATCAGCTCAGGAGATTCACCAAGAGGGAAATTCCACAGTGCCAGGTCACAGGAGGAGAACCAAAAAGACAAATAGGCACAAATCCACTGAGTTTTAAGGAACTGTGAGCTTTGGGCTTACCGCTGTAGAGGCCAGGTAAACCTTAACTTTTTATCTGCCACAGTCTTGGTCAGAGTTAGGCTCCTTTGGCCAGTACAAGAGCTTTATTTTAACATGGCCATAGCTTCCCTACACCTCAGGGCAAGGCTTAAACACCTCCAGACTCACAGTCAGGTAATCAGGAATCAGCTATATCCTTGCTTTTGTTTCTCCCTTTTCTTTTTCCTCTCACAGTCTCAGGAGGCTCAGTTTGTTTTGTTTTGTTTGCTCCTCTCACAAACAACTGCCGGCCTCCAGGTCACTCCCCTTCACCTAGGACAATTATGCTTGCCCTTCACTAACTTGGGGCACTCCACCCTCTGTAGACTAGCATGCAGTCAGGGAAATTTTGCCCACCTTCTGCCTCAGGGAAACTCACTCCTGCATTCCAAGACACTTTAAGTAGCTACGTGGGGGAAATCCCTGCCACCCAATCTCTGGGGCATAAGCACCTGGGGAAATCCAGCCATCTTTTGCTTCAGGCGAACTCAGGCCTACCCTCCAAAGACTTCTAAGCAGCTGGGGAAAGCCCAGTGGGAAAGGTAGTCAAATAAGCTAATCAAAGAAGTTGAAGAAAACCTGAGATTCATCTCTGATGCTGTGAAGAGAAACATCATTAGAATAATTGGTCTACCTAAACACAATGAATAAGTCAACTGCAAAAATATTAAGGAAATTCTTAGAGGAAAAATCCCCCAGCTTAATGAATGAAAACCAGGCAACCATTCAGAGGCCAAAAGAATGCCAGCTAGACTAAATCCCAAGAAGAAGTCACCAAGGTATATAATAGTTAAACTATCGAACTTTGAGAAAAAGAAAAAAATCATGAAAGCTGCTAGAGAGAAAAAGAACAGTAACCTATAATGGTACCCAAATAAGAATATGCTCATACCTAACAGCAGACACTATGAAGAAGAAAAGAGAAGGCAGTATATATTCCAAAAATTGAAAGAAAATAATGGAAACCCAAGGATACTCTATCCAGGCAAATTATCTATAGGATAAGTGGACAAGTAACAGTATTCCCAGAGAAGGAAAAACTCAAAAAATACTTTAAAAGAAACATCCCTACAAAAGATCTTGCTGACCCAGTATGGGCAGAAGAGGTGCACCCACTGAACAGAAATGGAAATCATCACAAAGAACAACCTCAACCAGGGCACAAAACCCCCAAAGACAACATTGGTGCAAAGTTGGAAACAAAGCAAGAGGGGAAGAATAAAACACACACATACACACACACACACACTTGCACAACACATTGATAAGAAACAGAGATAAAGAAGCAACTAACACTAAAGGTGCAAGATGACACCACCGAGTCCACAAATGAACATAATAACCATGAATATCAATGGACTGAACGCAGGCACAAAAAGGCAGAGGCTAGCAGACTGACTTAGAAAACGCAATCCATCAATCTGCTGCCTACAGGAGACGCGTCTCAAGATTACAGACAAAAATAGGCTGAGGATCAAAGGCTGGAGAAAAATAAACCAAGCAAGTGGCACTTCAAAATAAAGCAGGAATTGCAATCCTAATCACAGACAAATTGATCTCAAGGTGCAAACTACAACAAGCAATAAGTAGAAGCACTATATGATGCTCAAGGGAAAACTAGACCCAAGAACCAGTGAGCATAATAAATATATATGCACTCACTAAAAACCCACAAAATTCATCAATAAAACTCCAAAACATGAAAAAAGTAATAACAGGCTCAACAATTATAGTAGGTGACTTTAGTACACAACTTTCTGAGAAAGATAGATAACAGGGAAAGAAACTTAAGAAGGTGGCTGCAAAACTAAACATTACAATTAGATGACTTGACATAAGAGATACGTTCATGGTTCTCCATACAAATGCAAAAGAATTCACATTATTTTCAAGTCCATGTGGCACATACTCGATAACAGGCCACATCCTGGGACACAAGTCAAATCTGAGCAAAGTCCAGCACATAGAGATCATAAAGCTTTCTGTCTTCAACCACTATACCATAAGGCTGGAAATCAACAAAAGAACAAGTAAGAGAACAAGAGTAAATAAATGGAGGATGAATAACACTATTGGAAAACGAATAGGCTTTGGGTCAGATCAGAAACAAAATCAGGAAGTGGCTAGAAACCAGCAAGAATGAGAATATGATGTATCAAAAACTGGGACACAACACAGGCAGCTATCAGAGGAAGCTTGATAGGAAAACACGCACACATGTAAAAGGAAGAAGAGATTCACGATTGATATACTGACACAAAACATAAAGCAATTAGAGCAGAGTCAACAGGACAATCCTAATAAAAGCAAAAGAAAATAAATAATAAAAATTGGGGCTGAGATTCAACAGAAGGAAAAAAACTATGGAAAAAATTAACGCAGCTAAAAGTTGGCTCTTTGAAAAGATTAACAGAATCAACAGACCACTGGCAAACCTAACCAAAGAAATGAAGGAACAAATTCCAATAGCAAGGATGAGGGCTGAATCAGGGAACATTACAATGGACCCTAAAGAAATCAAAAGGATAACTACACAGTATATGAGGGCCTGTACTCCAATGAGTTCAACATCTTGGAAGACATGGACCAATACTTTGACAAACAATCTCTTCCTAGACTATCCCAGATAGATGTCCAGGACCTCAACACCTATAGTAATAGAAGAAATTGTCAAGGTGATTAATGTACTATCAACAAAAATATCTCCCAGACAGGATGGCTTCACAGGAAAATTCCACCAAGCATTCAGGAAAGAACTGACACCACCCCTACACAAATTCTTCCAGAACAGAGAAAATGAAAACCTAGATCTCTTTTTATGAAGTTAGTTTAACTCTAATATCTAAGCCCATGAGAATCAAGTACTACAGATCAATATCCCTAATGAACATCCATGCAAAAAATCCTTCACATTGGTCAGTTGAACAAAATAGTATATTACACAAATAATTCATCATGACTAAGTGGGATTCATACCAGGGATTCAGAGATGGTTCAACCTAAGGCAGATCATTCGTATTATTTACCACATTGACATGAAAAATTATAAGAAGCAAGTGATAATATTGATCGAGGGAGCAAAAGCATGCAACAACATCCAACAACAACTCCTGCGTAAGTCACTCAAGAAGATGGTAATGGAAGAAAATTTCCTCAATGTGATACAAGTTATATATAAATAAAAACAGTTAATGTGGTAATCAATGAAGAAAACTATCCCAGTGATAAAGAGGACTAGGATATGCCTTATCCTCGCTCCTATTTAACATTGCACTGGAGGTCTTAGCTCACAACATCTAGCAAAGAAAAGACATCAAAGGTATTCGCCTGGTGAAGGAAGAGTTAAAACTATCATTATTCACAGGTGATATGATTTTATATGTGGAAAATCCCTAGAGCTCTACAAGGGGACTACTGGAAGCCATAACGGAATATGGTAGAGTGGCAGTATACAAGATCAACAAACAGAAGTCCATGGGACTATTAAACACATCAGACAAGACCACAGAAGAGAGGATCAAAGAGGCAGTAGCCTCAGTCAAGCAGAGATTGGAATATCTAGGGACTAACCTGACTGAAAAAACGGAAGATTTGGCTGAGCCCCGGTGGCATTAAGTGGTTGAATGTGGGACTGCAGCCCGCGGGCTTGGAGGGTCAAATCTAGCGGCGGCTCTCAGGAGCAGCTCTGGGTGGTGCCCGCGACCACCAGAGGCAGTGATGCCCACACACACACACACACACAAAAGATTTGTGTGAGGAAAATTACAGAACACTATTACAAAAAACCAAGAGTGACCTCCACAAATGGAAGACTATCCCACGCTCATGTATGGGAAGCTTCAATATAGTAAAAATGTTAGTTCTGGCCAAGGCACTATATAAATTAATGCTATTCTGATACCATTATCTTTCTTCAAAGAGTTGGACGAACTGATTACCAATTTTGTATGCGGAGGGAAGAAGTCCAGAATTAGTAGAGAACTCTTCCAGAAGAGGACAAAGTGGGAGGACTGGTTTGACCTCACTTTAGCACCTATTATACAGCCACAGTGGTCAAAACAGTGTGGAATTGATGTAATGACAGATATTCAGACCAATAGAAAAGAACTGAAGCCACAGAAATAAAATCATCAGCATACAGACAACTGATTTTTAATACCCTATTCAATAAATGGTGCTGGAAAAAATGGATACCTACTTGTAGAAAAATGACGAAAGACTCTTACCTCACCCAATATACAAAAATAAATTCAAGATGATCATGGACTTTTAGATGAAATCCCAAACTTTTAGAGCCATCAATGAGGGAATTGGGACAACCTGAGAGCTTTGGTGCAGGAAATACATAGGCTATCAGAAATATGAAAGGACACAAATATAGATGAGGCACAAATTGACAAATGGGGTATACTGAAGTAGAACACCTGTGTACATAGAAAAAAAATTCACCAAGAGAGAAATAAGACAGCCCACGGCCTGGGAAAACATCTTTCACAATAAAACATCAAAGGCTTTATTACTAAAATCTATAGTACTCTGCTAGCTTATAAAAAGCTTATATAAACTCATTGCCCATGGAGGAGCTGGGCAAAGGACCTGAACAGAAATTTCACAAAGGCAGAAACCCAAGTGGCCGATAAATACATGAGTGGCCAATAAATATTCCTGATAATTAGCAAAAAGAGAAATGCAAATTAAAACAACTATGCAAATTAAAACAAGCTTATACCCTCAAAGATAGGCCAAATAAAAAAAAAAACAAGAACAGAAAGTAACAAGTGTTGGAGGGGGCTGTGGTAAGATAGGAACACTCATCCACTGCTGGTGGAACTAAAGGTATGTACAGCTACTATGGAAATCAATTTGGTAATTTCTAAAACAGATGTAAATTGAGCTACCATATGATCCAGCAACCCCCTAGTTGGCACATACCCCAAAGAGGCAAGAAACAAATAACTACCAGACATCTGTGCTCCAATGTTCATTGTGGCACAGTTTACAATTGCAAGGAGTTGAGAACAATCCACATTTCCATCAAAAGACAAATGGATTAAAAAACTGTGGTACATACATACATTGGAGTATTATGCACCCTTAAAAAACAGTGATGAACACCTGAAGCACATCACCACATGGAAAGAACGGGATAAAAGTATGCTAAGCAAAGTAAGACAAGCACAAAAGGACAAGTACAACATGAGTCCACTGAGGCAAACTTCAAAATGCAACAGAGACATAGGGGGAAAGCTAGTATAAACATACATTCCTTAGGAGTGATCCAGCCACCATTCCCCCCCAGAAGAATTTACTTTAGAGAACAGAATTGAAGCTCAGGGAAGAGAGACATGTCTAACCAGAGTACATGAGAACTAATAAAGGGAGAGGAAGAGAGACTGTAACCCACCAAGCCTTAAGGTTGATATCCTCACTAGGAACAGCCAATGCACAGAGAGGAACAGACTGCCAGCTCCACTATGAGACATGATGTCCCTTGCTGACCGATGGCCCTACATGGGAAACAATTGGAGACACAGTGTTGGGACTGCTGACCGTGTGAGACCACCACACAGCAGGTGTGTGCAGCAGAACAGCAGGGAGAGCAGAGCGTGGAGTTCTTGGGAGAGTCCCTAGGATAGTCTTTGGGGTCAGGGTGTGAAACTCCATCGGACTCGACTGAAGGTCAGTCCCAGAGGTCAAAAAACAGACCTTGAACTGTTTACAGATTTTGTTTTTTATTATTATTATTATTTTAATTATATATATATTTCTGGACATTGTTTTTTTCTTGTTGTACTCATCATTTCATTTTCTTTTTTTTTTTGCTTCATTTTGCTTTGTCTCTTTTTTGTACATATTATTATCTCTGCAGGTATATCTAGATAAGATAGGCTAGATGATCAATCTTGAGGAGAAAACAATGAGACCAATGGTTCTGCTGGGGATATGGAAGCGAGGAGGTAGAGAGGTGGGGGGAAAGGAGGTGGTGTTGACCAACATAGGAACAAGGGGACAAGTGATCCAAAATCAGTGGCAAGGAAGGTGTGAGAGACCTGGTAGGAATTGATCAAGGATAGGGTAACTGAGAGAAATTACTGAAACCCATTTGAAGGGTGAGCATGATAGTGGGACAAAGGAAAGTAAAAGGAAACAGAGGAAAGAAATAGGAGGCAAAGGGCATTTACAGAGATCTAAATATAAGCATGTACATAGGTAAATATATTTATATGTGATTATGAGAAAATAAATCATGTGCACATTTTTACAGGTTTAGTATTAAGGCAGTATATGGACATTGGACCTCCATTTAAGTACTCCCTCAAAGCAAAAACACTTTGTTCTTTTAAACTGTCATTCCATGATGCTCATCTTCCCAACACGATCGCTGAAGACAAATGCATATATATGCAAATGTGGGGAAGAAAGCTGCTGATTTCAGACTATCAAAAGATATAACATCTGGGGTCTTAAAGGCTTGAAGGTAAACAAGTGGCCATTGAGCTCAGAAGCAGCAAAGCCCACATGGAAGAAGCACACCAGCCTGTGTGTCCACGAATTGTCAAAGGGATCAGGAATCAGGCATCAAAGAACATAAAATCATATCCTTGTGTACCCACCTTCGCATTGGGATCACTGAAGACAAACATATGCATAAACAAATGTGGTAAAGAGTGCTGATGGTGCACTGCTATAAAAAGATATAGCATCTGGGGTCTTAAAGACTTGAAGGTAAACAAACAACCATCTAGTTCAGAAACAACAAAGCCCACATTGAAGAAGCACACCAGCCTGTGTGGCCATGAGCTGTCAAAGGGATCAGGTATCAGGCATCAAATAATTAAAATTTTATCTTGTAAATGAGGAGGAGTACAGCTTGGGGACCCAAAGGTAGGTAACATACTTCCCCTTACAGAGGGGTCACTGGGAGGGGACGAACCAGTTAGATTGCAGTGTTACAATGATGAAGCATACAACTTTCCTCTAGTTCTTTAATGCTTCCTTCTCTCCACTATCATGATCCCAATTCTACCTTACAAATCCAGCTAGACCAGAGGATATACACTGGTACAGATAGGAGCCGAAAACATGGGGGATTCAAGACAGATAATACCTACAGAATTAGTGGTGAGACGGTCAATACCGGGGTAAAGAGGGGGAATGAATCATTTGGATCTACAAGTAACCCCTTGCCTGAGGTATGGACAATGGGAAAGTGGGTGAAGGCAGACATAGGATAATGTAAGATATGACAAAGTAATAATAATTCATAAACTATCTAGGGTTTATGAGGGAGATGGAAGTAGGGAGGGAAGGGAAAAAATGATAAGCCAATGCCAAGGCCTTAAATAGAAAACAAATGTTATGAGAATGTTGAGGACAACAGATGTACATACAATGGACTTGACATACAATGGACGTTTGTATGGATTCTGATAAGAATTGTATGAACCCCCAATAAAAGGATTTAAAAAAAATAACTTGCACTATGCAGATGACACAGCATTACCTGCTGTGTCAAGAATGTATATGTGAACCTAGTTATGTAAGTGCATGTAGGCATATCTATAAAATGTTTGTGTATATATGTATACATTCACATATACATGCAATGGAAATTTTTAAAAATTAAATGAAAAACAAGCAATAACAAAGTAAAAATAAAAGAAAACATCCCAACTCAGTCTAGTTCAAGGCCATATGTCATTTGATAATTACCCATATGTCCAATAACAACCTATAAAGTCCTCATCAGATTCATGAAACACATGCAATGAAGCCAAATGCAGAATGATCACAAGTCAGTGAGTAGAAAGCCTTTGGATTCAGTGGTGTTGTAAGTATCTCAGTGCTGGCAGGGGTCTCTCTGAGACTTCTCTGGCTTCAGAGTTCTGTTTGCATCCATGTGTCTTGTTCGACTCAGGGCACTAGAGTAGTTCCATGTGTCTTGTCAACTGCAATATCTCCCAGGGAAGAAAGCAGAGAGAAGGAGATGACTTCTACCTCCAAGGAAGAAGTACCAGAATTCTCAAGAGAAGGCCATAACTACACAGAAGTCTCATTGGCTCTCTCCAGATTGACAGCCTAGACTTTACCCCAAAACTCTTAATCTTCAAATTGATACCAGATTAGATTACCACAACTATACTCTAATAAACTTGAGAAATTGATCACACTTGTAGACACTGTCCCCTCAAAGTTACACATATCAGTAAGGTCATTAAGATCACAAATTTAAATCAGACTTTCAAATAAGGATGCTGTTAAGTAAGCACTGGACAGCTAATCACAAGGGCAGTGGTTCAAATTTACCAGTCACTCCCTGTAGGCTAAGAAGGCTAGTGATCTATAAAGACTTAAAACCTTGCTGTTGTTAGATGCCATTAAGTCAGTTCTGATGCAGCAACACTATGTACAATGGATGAAAACACTTCCCAGTCCTGAGGCATCCTGATAATTGTTCTTAACTTTAAGCCTATCCTATCAGTCACTGTATAAATCCACCCTGTTGAAGGGCCCTCTCTTTATCGGCAAATTATAAAACTGTTTTGTTGTGCCATTCTTTTACTGTGCATCAGATTTATTCAAATCAGCTCTTCTTTTGATTCCTTGTCTGTTGCTTCCACGAGCATTGATTATGGATGCAAGTAAGAAAAATCCTTGACAACTTTAATCTCTTCTCCATTTAGCATGAAGTTACATATTGGTCCAGTTTCAAGGATTTGGATTTTCTTTACATTGAGTTACAATCCATACTGAAAGCTGTAATCCTTGAACTTCATCTTCAAGTCTTCCTCAGCAAACAAAAGTGTCATCTGTTAATTAGCACATTGTTAATGAGTCTTTTCTAAACTTGATTCCACATGCTTCTTCAAGTAATCTATCTTCTCTGATGATTTTGTCAGCATACAAATTAAAAAAAAATGAGGAAAGGATACAATTTTGATGCACATACTTCCTAATTTTAAACCATGATGTATTCTCTTATTCTGTCTGTCTTATTCTCTTATTCATTGTGACCACAATGAAGTATTCATTGTCCATTCTTCTCAAGGCTATCCAGAGTTTATTAGGATCCACAAAGTTGAATGCCTGTGCATAGCCAAAGAAACACAAGTGAACATCTTTCTGGTGTTCTCTACTTTGATCCAAGAATGATTTACTTCAGGCATGACAATTCTTGTTCCACATCCTCTTCTGTGCCCAACATGAATTTCTTGTAGCTCTCTGTCAATGTACTGTTGCTACTGTTATTGAATGATCTTTAGCAAAGTTAAACTTGCATGTTCTATTAATGACATAATTCTATAATCTGAACATTTGCTTGAATCATCTTGCTTTGGAATGGTCACAAATATAGATCTTTTCCAGTGAACTGACCAAGAAACTCTCTTCCAAATTTCTTGGCATAGACAAGTAAGTGTTTCCAGAGTTTTATCAGCTTGTTGAAACAGTTTGATTGCTATTCCATCAATTTCTTGAGTGTTGTTTTGAACAAATTCTTTCATATAACTTGATAGTCTTCCTTCATTTCCATTGATTCTTGCTGATATGCCACCTCTAGAAATTATTTCATGTTGACTAGTCCTTTTTGATATAGTGACTATATTGTCTTCCCATTTATTTGGATGCCTCCTATATCATTCAATATTTTTCTTATAAACTTTTCAGTGTTTCAATTTCAGACAAGTTTTTTCTTGAGTTCTTTCCATTAATATATGCTGAGCATGTTCGTTCTTCCTATTTTTCTAACCCTAGATCTTTGAACACTTCATTATAAAAGTTTACTTTGTCTCCTAATGCTGCCCTTCAAAATGTTCTGCGTAGTTCTTTGACTTCAGCACTACTTCTATTTGCCTTAGCAACTCTATGATTAGAGATCTTTTCTTTCCTACTTGTCTTTTAATGATATTTGGCTCCCTTCATGTTTGATTGTTTCTGAGATCATCTCACAACTTACTAGGTCTTCTATTAAAAGAGTTCATTATGTCAAATCTGTTCTTGCGATGTTCTTAAAACTTGGGTGGGATATGCTCAAGGTCATATTTTGGCTCTCGTAGTGATCTTGTTTTCATTTTCTTAAGTTTCGAACTTTCTTACACATGAGCAACTGATGATCTGTCCTACTTTCAAGAAGTATCTTGGTTTAGCTGCAGTGTGTCAGGCAGGGTTCTCCTCAAGAAATAAAAATCAGGACACTAGTAATTCTTTTTATATATTTATATATAGAGAAAGGTATATAAGATAAGAAAGAAACAGTTAATTATATATAAAGCAGTACAGATTGCTCGGTGCAACTCACTTGCATTAGACAGCTAGAAGACTGACAGTCCTTCAGGTCTTGAGGGCCGCTGAGTAGTCCTCTGTAGAGAAATTCAGGCTATCTGGTCACAGGCAGCAAACAGCAGAGCAGGTCACCAACAGTCAGCCAGATGAGAGTCCAACAGTCCCCAGCTCAAGAGATGTATATCCCAGGAGTGTGGCGAAGCAGGACTTGAACGAACCGCAACTCACAGCTACACAGTCCACGATTAGGTGTCCCATGGGTAGTGTTGGTTGGAGGTCGAGGCGCAGGAAGAACAAGGCAACTGTCTGGTCCGAAGATCCAAAAGCAAGAGAGAGGGTAGGACTCGCTGAGCCTTTCTGATCTCTGCCCTTCAATTCATCCTGTGTGTTCATTGGCCATGCCGTCACAACAGACCCATCAATTTTCTGCAGCCATGTTAGCATAACAAACCTACCCATCACATGCAGATATTGAACTTCTCCAATACCACCTCCAACAGATGTTGGAGGTTTCTGTGTATTCTATTCGAAAAAAATCTATGTGTGTAATCCATTTGTGTTGTTTGAAAAAAAATGTATTTGTGATGAAGTTGTTGGTCTTCTTCTCCAGCTTTGCTTCTATCATCAAAACCATATTATCTAACCCTGCTTTCTCTTTATTTCCAGCTTTTGCATTTCAATGGCCAGTAATCATTAATGTATCATAATTGCATATTAGATCATTTTCATACTGAAGATGATAGAATTCTTCAAATTCTTCACTAGATTTTGGGGTTTGTATGTAAATTTGAATTGTTTCATTGGTTGGACTTCCTTGTATGTGAATAAATATTATCTTATCACAAAGAGCATTGTACTTCAAGATACATCTTGGAATTTCCTTTTTGACAATTTTGATTCCTCCTGAATGTGACACTATCAAAGAAACCATAAGATTTTATGATTCAAAGTAGCCAATACCTGTTCATTTCAGTTCACTAATATCTACAATGTCCATTTTCATGTGTTTCATTTCATTTTTTACAACTTCAAATTTTAAAACTCATTCTTCATAATGCCACGTTTTTATTGTTACCTGATATTTGTAGCTACTTCTTTCTATTTTGAGTAGTTTCCCATGAACAATTGAAGGTCTAAGAGACTTTACTCTAAAAAGCTTTTACTCCATCTGCATCAATATGGTCAACTCAATTTTGAGAAGGCAGTCATGTATTGAGTGCTTTCTGATCTTACAGGTTCATCTTCTGTCACTATATCTGAGAATATTCTGTTTCTAGTTATGAGGTTTTCAGTATATGACAATGCTTCAATGCTGTGCTTAGGATTTTCATTGTCTAATTTCTCTGAAATGGGCAATTTATTCCGTCTATATAATCTGTTCTTAGCTGGAAGCTTAGCTAAAATCTGTTCACTTTGGGTAACCTTTCTGATATTTGAAATACCAGTGACATAGCTTCCAGTATCACAGTAGCACACAAGTCACCAAAATACAGCAAAATGTAAGACAAGTGGAAATCCTTTTCAGATACTACACTTGATCTTAGCCAAAGACTGAGAAGCAATGGAAACCATATTCAGAATCTCTATGTCTCAAAAATCAACTCAATGGCAGTGGGTTTGGTTTGGTTTATATCAAAATCCTCAACTTCACTTTAACAAAAAATATGTACTTTTGGCCTATATACATACCACAAATTGAAAAATCTTTGTAATGATGAAATTGAATAAGAGGAAAAATTTATCATAATATGGACTCAATTGAATGTCTAATAAAGCAACTTTTAATGAATTTTTATCTAAGTTCTTACTTACCAAGCCACAGACACAATCAATGACCATTTGATTTTACAATATATGTTATTATAGAAATTATAATGATAAAAGTCTGGTATGAGAAGTATAAGAAAATTATAAAACTTGAAGTTTTCCATAAAATTTCATATACATGTAAATCACTTAGGCTTCAGAACAATCCTTGCAGTACTAATTAATGCCTTCACATTTAATATGTAAAAATTGAAGTTCTTAAATTTAAAAATATTTGCATATGATTGAATCATAAGGAAAAAGTCTGGAGAGGACTTCAAACTCAACTTTTTAAATATTTCTGAATAGTATCATTTCTAATGTAGCAAGTTGATTCACTCTAACCATCTCCATTTATGCTTAAACATATCAGCATGGCACTGTGTTTTACTATATGAGAATACTTTTAAAAGAAATGAGAAATTCTGAAGACTATCACAATGATTACAGAAGCTACCAGATGAAAGGAGACAAAGTTTAGGTGGGAATCAACAGTTACTTTTTATCAGATTATCTTGACTTAAGTTCTCTGAACTTTGATTCTATTCTGTGAAATATGAATAATAACACATTTGGACACAATACTTCGGTGACAAAGGTACTTGGCAGAAAATACCCAGGACAATAGTTGACACAGAATAGGCACTCAATAGATGTCAACTAATATGTATCTAGTGTTAACTTAAGGAGCACTGATTTGTAGTGCGTAAGCACTTGATGATGCTTTATAATGGACAGTTTGAACTCATCTGTTTCTCTGACCAGGAAGGGTGCAGCAATCCACTTCTGCAAATATCAGAGTCTTGTCAAACTAGTGGGAAAGTTCTCCTCTGTCCCAGAGGGTGACCATGCATCAGAATTGTCTCCATGACAATGGCTTCAGTGCTTTTTTCATTAATATGCATTTTGTTCTAAAACAAACTACCTGTAGAACTGATGTTATTTTAAGCTTAATCATAGTTTTCATTGAGTAAGGCAACTCCAAAGTTAAATTCTAGGATATTAAGCATTTATTTTCTACATGAATCTAAAACAGCTAATCAATTTATTAAAGTCTTTTTCCTTTAAGTAATAATCATTTCTCAAAGAGTGTGTAGATAGTGAATTGTCTGTAATATATTCGTTGGAGCTGGAATTGAAAATATGCATGCACCTCTTCAAGCATATTGTCAATTAGAAAGCTATCTGGAAGCATAATATTTCACACATTCTCTGTGAAAATCAAACACAAATCTTGAAGGATTCATTTGTTTGTAATACTTGTTAAGAAAGAAGAAATAGTTGATTTCTAAACTCTTAAAAACCATGGCAATTGGTGCCACTTATAAGTTAAAATCATAATTAGTTAGATATAACTACAGATTAATTAAAAGGAAATATTCGTTTAGTTCAAAGAATATGAAGAGTGAAAATATTTATAGAACAGAGAATCATACAGAAAGCTAAATGCCTTATAACAAGAACCCAGCAAAAAGCTTTATATAAATTTCATCTATTTAAGCAGCATTTGGATGTACAAAGAAGACAAGAAGTATTTACTAATGAGGTTCAAAGACTACAGTCTTCAATACCGATTATACTTCAATATAAAGAAAACAGAAATCCTCAAAACTGGGTCAAGAAGCAGCAGACTGAACGAATAAATTGTATATTGGAACAATAGGTGATCAATAAATAGGGAAAAGATGGAGGGGATCAAGTAATTAATTTTACTTTGATATACAGTCAATGCCCAACAAGTACCAGTCAGAAAATTATTACATTGGGAAATTTGTTTCAAAAATATCTCTAAGAGTATTAAGTAACAAATATGCCTATTTGAAGACTAAGGTGGGACTGACCCAAGACATAGTATTTCAATCAATGCAGATGCATAGGCAAGCCAGAAAATAAATAAAGATAAAAAATGAAGTGATTTCTTTGCATGATGTTATTGGTAAAGAATTATTAGTATACTACTGGCTGTCAGAAGCATGAGTAAATATGTGTTGGAAGAAGTAAAGCCAGAATATTCCTTAGAACTAATCATGTCAAAACTTCATCTCACATATTTTAGACTTGTCATCAAGAGGGTCCAGTCTTTGAAGAAATATTACATGGTTAGTAAAGTAGAGAGCCTGTAAACGGAAGAAAATTCTCAATGAGACGAATTGATACAGAGACTGCAATGGGGCATACACACAGGAAGGAAGGTTAGCCTGATGAAGGAGTAGGTAAAGTTTCATCCTATTGTTGATAGGGTCAATATGACTCAGGTCCAACTAGATGACTTCTAATAATAACATATTTGTGTATATATTGGGGTCATATGTATTACATGAATATTTCAAGATTGTGTGTATGTTTGTATTGGTCTGCTCTACCTTTGAACAGCCAAAACGCATACATATACCAATATGCCGGTAAATTTTTTAAATTTTGTGTTGTTTCCTGGATGACCTTTGGAAACAAATACAGGCTAATGTTTGTTTTATTCTTATACTCCTCCATAAATTGTTCATCTTTCTTTTCCTTTCTATTTATTCTATTTATGTTTCTTATTCTTCACCTCCATTACCTACAGTGGCCTTTTCCTTTCCTCATTATTATGACATTGTACCTCCTGCGTTTTACTTTTATACCCTGCTTTCGTTTTCCTCCATGTGACCCATAACCTAACAAGAAATAAAATTAGGATCTGTTACATTGCATAATATGTGCCCTGAGGATTGACCCAATAGATGATCCTGAGGAGAACCATTGTGTTGTAGCGAAATGTAAATCCAAAGGTCAGCAGTGGGAATCCACCAGCACCTCCACAGGAGAAAGATGGGTTCTGCTCCCATGAAGATATGAGGTCTCAGAAGCTAACAGGAGCGTTTGTACTTAGTCCTATAGAAAGAGAGATGGCTAGAACTGACTATGGGAAAGCATTGACTCAATGGCAGTAGGTTTAAATTATTTTTTTGAGAGAGAAAGAAGGGGAGGAAAACACTGATGAAGGGGGAAAGTTGATCATTCAAATTTCAAAAATTCAAAAGCATTCAAACTAATTCTAGATGATTTCTTACAGGAAACAGGAAAATGATTTCAAATTCATCTTTCAAAATGTGCCCATAAAATTCAGGACTCTGATATGTATGTTGGGTAAATTACATGTCAATAGAAGTGTTGGGGAAAAAGTACAGGTGTAGAAAAGATACAACAGGAAAGTCCACTCTCACCATTTGTATTCAACTTTAAATGCAGTGTTTTGATCAGTGTAATAAGGCAGCAAAGATGAAATATAAGGCTCAGTTAGAATGCTTCCATTATATTTGGCTTTATATATGAGAGTATTGCTAAAAATCATAGAAATCTGTATTTAAAATATGAAAATGTGAAGCCATTGTTTCTTGACATACCCTCCGTGTTCTTTTACACACTTCAGCAGGTAGTATTTCCATCTCTCTAACCCTTCCCAAACAAGTCTGTGTTCTTTACATCTCATCAACAGCAATTTTGGAATTCCCCACTCACCCAAATCATGTTTTTTTCAAGGTTCAAGTTTCGAGGACAAAAATACTAACAAAAGATGGGAAGGGATAATATCAAGTCTGTAGGATGGGTAGGTTTAGGTTTCCCAATGAAATTCTCACAAGACAGTCCTTGGCACTCTCAAAGGATAAGCAGGTGCATTGCCATAATGGTGTGGGTAGGTGGGGTGGGGGAATCCTCAGTTATTCTTGTTTTTTTTTTCTCACTAAGGTAGACTTTGATTTTCTTACAATTTTATAATAAGCCCCTATGATCTAACTGTGTCCTTTAATCTATAAAAATTTCTCCTTTGGAATCTCAAAAACAATTGAACAGGAATTCCAGAATACTTCACTGTACTTATGTAGAAATTATACTGGGTCAAAAGGTAGTTATGTGAACAGAACCAAGGAATGCTGCATGGTTTTCAATGAAGAAAAGTTTGTTTGGGGGTTACTTCCTCTCACCATCCTTATTCAATATGTTTGCCTAGCAAATCATACATGCAAAAGAATGCATCAGGGTTGGAAAAAGGTATGTTAACAACCTGTGATATTCAGCTAACACAACCTCACTTTCTAAAAGCATGAAATATGTGAAGCACTTCCTGATGTAGATCAAGGAGAGCAGCCTCCAGTATGGATAGCATGGATTACAACTCAAAACAAAAACTTAAATCCTCACAATGAGACCAATAGGTAACATCATGATATATAGAGAAAAGTTTGAAGTTGTCAAGGGTTTTGTCTTCCTTGGATCGACAATCAAGGGTCATGTAAGCAAACGTCACCAGATCAAAAAGATATCATATATACTTGTGTAGAAGATGAGCTATTCAGCACATTTTTAATGCTGAAATAAGCCCCTCAGCTTCTACTCAAGTGAGGGTCCTCACTTACTGTTCTCCAGTACAGTACAGTGCAGATGCTCTCTGCTCTCCCCCTGTCATCTGCAGGCACCCATAGCTTCTATGGATGGTCCAACGACTGCTGATATCACCACTCTTCATTTCTCCTGCACACCAGCAGCCTCTGGGCTGTCCATGCCAGACTGGGCAACAGCATGTATATTATGAGCCTTAACAAAGGCTGCTCTGTGCAAACAGTCACATCATCACATTCTGAAACATTATCAGCCTGCATTAGACCTCGAACTACACAAGCTGCATTGTGCACATGTAGTAAGGCAGCACGTGTAGTCGGGCAGGCCATACAATAACACTGAGTGTGTAGTATGAGCCCTAACACAGGCTGCCCTTTGCAAACATAATCATATCACCACAATATGGACTATTCTCATACAAAACTCTCCAATTCCTAAATTACTATCAGCTCCCTTGTCAAAACAGCATGTTTTGGGTCTCCTGGTATCTTTTGAGTGTGAGTCTTTTGGGGTGGTATCTGTTTTCCATGGTGAAGTCTATCTGTCTTCCTGCATTCTATTGTCAATTGTTTTTACTTGTTTAGATGCATATCAGTAGTTTCCTGGACACTATCATTTTTATTGTAAATTGATCTCTTCTAAGAATTACAGTGCTTATTTTTGGAGTAGGGCTTTCAATATATTTTAAGAATTCAATTGTTATGGTATGGTATTCTTTTTCAAAGTCTTTTTTAAAAATTATATTAGAAACGGATTCCAAAACTTCTAATCCTAGACCAAAATAAAAATGCTGGTCATACAAACCTGGTTCGAAACTTCTGGTGTTTCAAGAGCAGAGAAAGCAATAACAGTATTGCAAGTAGGCAATTTTGTGTTGATGAAAAACAAGTGAAGGAGTGACAGAAAATGAAAGCTGACTTGGAAAAGATTCCACAGCCAAAAAAATGCTCTCTGTTTTCTTACAGCTTTATCTGGGGCTCTAGAGACTGGATTGCATAAATGGGTTATGGAGTGTTGTCAAAATGGTTGCTGCATAGCACGCATGGAAACTTACTGACATGCCCTTCAAATAGCTAAAGAGGATAAATTAAAAGCATCAGGCATTGAAATTTTTGTTGCCTCAGTAGGATAGTGTGGTCTCTTCATGAATAGGTTTACCCTACATTTGTGGCAAAGACCAAAGATTTTACAGAAGTTGCCAAAAGACCTTAAAGCAAAAGTGGTGACTTTCCATTCATTCTGTTTAGAGGCTAGGATGGAGAGACTTTGTCTTAGATAATTTGGATGTGCCATAAGGAGAAACCAGGCCCTGGAAAAGGACACTGGTTTGATAAAGTACAGGGAAAGCAAAAGAGAAGACCCTCAAGGAGATGGACTGATACTGTGCCTGTAACAATGGGCTCAGGCAAAGGGAAAATTTTGAGAAGACAGGTCAGGACATTGTTGTATTCTGCTGTGCATAGGGTCATTCTGGCTTAGAGCCAACTCAAGGGTACTTAACAACAGCCTGATCTTTTGAGCTGACTTCTCTTTCAATTGAATTGACCCCTCAGCATAGGCCCTCAGATGCTACTGTTTTGATTTGGTCTTGTTCTCTGGCTCATATGCATATTTGTAAATCCAAGATTCGTCCCCATTTATGATTTGTTTTGCAAAGTCATCTTCATTAGCTTTGATCTTGCTTCAAAGAGTGATGAGAAAATCAGCTCTCTGAGACATCTGATCCTCACACAATTCTTATGTTGTTGCTTCTGAGAATTAGTCATGGAAGTTATAAGGATAAAAAGCAGACTGGCACCATCATAGATTTTTTTGTAGAGAAAATAATGTTAATAATAATCAATTCTTCATTTTTATTATGGAAGACAGAAAGTAGATGATAGAAAAATGGTAGATAGCTAATCACCAAGGTAATAATTTGTTCTCAGAAACTCCAGGAAATTGGTTCTATTTATCACCCTCAATTTTCAGGAGATAAAACTAAACCAGAGATATGAAAAAATATTCCCAAGATTACAGAACTAATAAGCAATAGAACCAGGATTTGAACTCATATGGTCAAGCTCAAAGGTTTCATAAGCACACTACAGGGCATAAACAGAAGAGTCTGCCACGGAGTAAAGAGCCAGAAAATCAGAAGGTTGGTTAGAGAAAGAAAATGAGAGAGAGAAGTCAATCAAAGAAATTACTTCACTTGCAATAATGGAATCTATGAAAGTACATATGGGATAAATAGCTTTGAATGTTTACCAGGTTTAGAACAGAAGGCTAACTTGACAGCATCAAGCAAATCAGCTTGGAACCTTATTATTGTTTTCCTTCTTCTCTTTCCCCAGTGTGACCACAGAGATCAAGAGGACAATTGTCAGGGGCAAGAAAAGGAGTTTCCAAGGAGCTGTAATGATGACCACAATTGGAAGCTGTGACTATCACAGGAACATCTTAAGTACTAAATAAAAACTGTACTTTGCAACTTAGAATGGTGTCAGGAAGTTACATTGTCTATGAATGAACCAGGGCATCATGTAAAATGTGTGAATGTTCTTCTATAGACTCATGAAAAAACTACCTCTGTTGATGAGGTTTCTAAAGAGCAGTGGTCAAAATAACGATGAAAGTGATGAGGAGGAGGAGGATGGTGATGGTGATTTCTGTTTAGACTCTTGGAAACCTATATATTTGCTCTGTCATTTCTGGAAAGGTAAAACATTCGACTAAACTATAATCTTTGTTTGACCAAAGATAACAAATCATCTCCTCCAAACTGCCAGAGTTTATGATAAAATGATTTTCTCTTTTTAAAAATCTCAAACCACAAAAATAAAAACAGAAATTATAACATATAAATGGGAGATGATTAACCCATTGACAAAAATAATTTTTCACCTTTAATGAGTTCACACTAGAATGTTTTCATGAACAGGATTTGATGATATTAAAATATCATCTATATAGCACAAGTCCACAAACTTGTTTATGGCATACATATATGAATTTATTTCTAATTAATTTTAAAATCTGCATCATTTTGAACACCATAGATTAGCAATATATAAAGATATTATATAACTCTTGGAAACACTATATTTTTATTAAATAACTACTGCTAATTTATGGCCTGCTGGATGTTAAGTTATTTTGATGTTATAAAAAACATTTCTGGCTGAGACCCAGTGGTATAAGTGGTTGAGTGCAGAACTGCGGCCCACGGGCTTGGTGGTTCAAATCCAGCAGTGGCTCTCAGGATCAGCATTGGGCAGCTCCCACGACCACCAGAGGGCAGTGATGCCTCCCCCCAAAAAAACATTTCCATAAGGATGAGAATAATATTTTTTTATTTTTATGGAAGTTTACATTGCAATTATCCCATGACTAAAGTACAATTATTGCCACTTAAATTGTTCTATATATTCTATCTTTCCTAATAAGCTATAAACTCCTCGAGGACTGTGTCTCTTTTATGCAGACCATGACTCCCAACACCAGCAGTGTCTCACCCAGGGAAATGAATTAGTGATTAGATGTCTGAGGAACAAATGGATGAGTGAGACTTGAAGGATATCTTGCAGGTAGCAATTAATGGGACTAGATCAGGGGGCCCCAAAGTTTGAGGTGGAATACACAATCCTATCCCTCACAGCAATTAAAAATTATTCAACAGCCTTACATATATTTTCACAAACAGATGAAATCACCATTACCCGAATACCATACTTTAGTTTTGTGGGGTTTTTTCAAATTTACTTCATAGCCACATGCTTGTTCTCACATATGACTTGTTGGCCACATCTTGCCCCCCGCCCCCCTCCCCTGGACACATTATCTAACTCCAAGTCCTACTAGCTTTTGTTATCTTGTCGTAAAGATGAAGGAAAATGTTCCTGAACTTTTTCAACCTTCTCAAATTTTGAGAAAAGAGAAAGCAGAGAAAGAGGGAAGAGGAAAGGAAGCGATTGATTTACTTTAAGCAATCAAACCATACCATTATTGATTGCTGCCAAGTCCAAAATCTCTAAACTCCCTGGTGAAATTCAGACTTTACTTCAGGAGAGTGTAGAAACTCCAGAACAGGACACACCTATTTTTCAAGTGAATCATTAGGGATATACTCACCGCCACCCAGCTAAGGCTTTCTTAGCGAATCCTTGTGGATAAGCCCAGTTTTTCTTTCTGGGAGATACTGGTGGTTTCAAACTACCAATGGTGCGGATCACAGTCCAACACATAACTACTACACCATAGGGGCGAAAGACAGAGAGAGGATAACATATGTTGAACATTGAGTTATATGTGTATATATTTCTTTGATTCTGGTGGAAAAATACTACCCCTTTAGTTTGATTCATCCACAATATTAAAAAAGATCTTTAAAGAACTGCATCTCAAAAACTGGTTCATTCTATATTTACTAGATCATTCTCATATTTTGCCTTCATGGGTTTCCCTTGTCAGATGTTCATTATTCTCTGTAAATCTCTAATCTCTGAGATTCAGTGCGTGTCCTCAGTTCCCAAAAGAGCCAAATGTGTACAGTAAGAAGAATAAGGATTTTAAATAAATGAGTGGAGACCCTGAGTCTGTCCTTCTCTTTTTCGCCTAATGGTGTGTTTCTTGCCAAACCAATTAAGTAAACAAGCTGTAGTTTCCATTCTAAATATAAAAACACATCTTGACAGTTGCCCAAATATGCTTTTTCTTTTCAAACAGGAAAGGGAATACTCTGAGGATTTAATTAAAACAAGCATTTGACATTTGTAGCACAAATACGATAGGTTAGTTAATGTTTGTGTACCTTCTCTGAACACAGAAACAAATGGGAGACTCCAGCAAGCCAACCTGAATGCTGTCCAGTGGCTGGCAACCTGGAAATTTCTCATATGGATTCCGTAATAGCTCTAATTAGCTGGCAGTGATAGCTACATTCATTAGACAAAGAAGGGGGTGGGGCTGGGGGAAAGTTGTCATTTCTTATAAAAATTATCAGTGAAGAGCAGAAATGCTGAAGTAATTAATAAAGAGTCCTAAAGAGGTAATAACTGTTAGAAAAGAAAAAATAAAGTTTTATTGGCAGTCTAAGTTATGAAAGGTGCAATTTACCTTAAGAATCCTAGAAGGAGGAACCAAACTATTGCTTTCAAAGGAATCATCTTGGAGGCTCTCAACAGCTGCTTTCACTTGAGTCTATAGATAATCTGTCTCTTACAGCTTGTTTGAGGTGAGCCTGGGCAGACAAGACTACTTAAAGGATCCTTTGGGAAGATCATGGACATTGGAATAGTAGCCAAGATTTAGAACAGGAACATGAGCCAACCAGGACTTCTTGGAGAAAGGCTTCTCCAAATCCTGATAGGGCCATCAGGAAAGGGGTTTTATAGTCTCTTAAATCTAACTTCAAATACTAAAAATTTCTTCTAATGCTTTTTTCCCCCGAAAGAGAATGTTTTAGAAAGAAGCATTTTCTCCTTCTTCCTGCTTCTGGAGACAGCCCCAAGAGAGCCTAATCTATCCTTTTCAACATCCAAATTGTGCTTCTAGATTTAGACATCTGATATTTTCTTTTCGCATTGCTTGCAGATCCACATTAAGGGAAACAGCAAGGAAATCCATCCAACTTGCAAAATGATGGCTTTTATTTTGCTATCTATTGCCTCCATACATTGCTTTGACCCATGACTTCATCTTAGAACACTCCTCCTTTGACTTGAATCTCAGGATATTGACTTTCCCTCTTCCAGGATTTTTTTTCTCTTCCAATGATATGAAAACTTCCAGAAGAATGGTGACCCTTGGCACCATTCAGGGAGATAGAAAATTGGAAGAACAAACAAACTAGTTGCTGTTGAGTCAAGTCATGGCAACCCTTTGTGCTGCAGAGGGAACAACACTCCATGCGTTTTTACATGACTATGACCTTTGGGAAGTAGAACCCCAGGACTTTCTTCCAAGGTTCCTCTGGGTAGGGTCAAATCGACAAGCTTTTAGTTGGGTATCAAGTGCTAACACTTTGTGTCACGCAGTGGTCCAAGTATACATTCGAAATCCTCACTATCAAGCTGATTCTGGATTATTGGGTTGAGTAGAGCTGCTTCATAGGGTCCTTGTGACTGTACTTTGTTACAGGAGCAGACAGTCTTATCTGCCTGTCTGAAATTGGGTCGTGGGCTTGAACTGCCAATCTTGTATTAACAGTCCAACCCTTATCTTGGCACACCACCAGGGCTCCTTGAAGACACATTAAAGGAATCTAAATGTCAAGTTTTCCAAATATATGCTTCCATATCCCCACCTCTGATAGTCTGGGTGGATTAGAGAAACAAATTTATAGACATTCATATATGTGTAAGAGAGAAATTTTTATCACAGTAAATAAATATTGAAAAAATATCATAGCCCAGTTCAGATCAAGTCCATAAGTCCAATATTAACCCATATGTCTAATACCAATCTATTAATTCCTCTTCAGCCTCACATTGCAAAACCTTCTTAAAGCAACTATCAAACATGCAACTATTGGTGTCTCCCTGTCTGGAGAAAAAAATGGGCAAAAAAATAACACTGAAGAGATGTAGATTTAATTCAGTGAACTAATGGATCACCTGAATATAAGTCTCTATAATGCTGAGACCAGAACTGAAGAACTAGATGGTGTGAAGCTACTATTACAAACAGCTCTGAACAAAAGGAATCACATTAGAAGTTCTGCTAGAATGGGAGAAAATGTGAACTAAAACTAAAAGTCATTTCAAAGATCAGGTTTCCTCACCAATTAGAGGCTGGTGGAACCCCTGGAGTTTCAGTCCTTAATCAAACTTCAGGTCTGGAAACGAAATCCTCTGCCTAGCTCCATTTTCACCACACAATAGACTATCCCACAAGGCAAACAATACCACTAGTAAAACACAAACCGAACACCTTGGAAGAGCCAACCCATTCAAGGTCAAAAGTGCAGCCTTTTCTAAGGAAAAGGTTCGGAAGGTTCAGGGAGGAAAGAGGAGGAGAAACAGGAAGGAAGTGAGCTACGTGTTGTTACATTATGGAGACTGTCCTCACTATTGTGAAATAAAATGTGTATGAATTATTGAATAGAAAAAGAACCTGTTCTGTAAACCTTCAATTAATTCACAATACAAATGGGCTTCTTCGACGGAAAGAATGAGATACAAAGAAATAAATCCGAACCCTTGACAGTGTACCAATTTTACTGCCAATGCCATGATTTTACAATGACTTCTCTCATGCTTAAGATGAAAACCTTGATTGAGTTTTATCATTTCAGTGATATTCCAAGGAAGCCAGATTAAAACCAAACCTCTTACCCTGGTCCACAAAGCTCTCTGATGGAGCGGGGACTTGCAACTTTCAGGTTCCCTCTTGCAACACTTTCTCTTGCCTACTTCCAGGCAGCCACACATGGAATATTACACTCTTCCATCTGGTATTTTCCTTCTAAAATCTTCATACCTGGTTCTCTCTGCTCTTCTAAGTCTTTGCTCAAAAGTCTCCAAAGAGGGACCTTCTCTGAAACTTTACCTAAAGCCATCACCACCCTACCACTCCCCTTTCCACTCACCCTCTCTAATTATTTTACTCCATGCGCTGCTAATGGCAAGGCCAGCCGTTCCTGTCCACCAGCTGTTCCTGGGAGGAAGATGAGGTTTTCGACTCTCATCAAAAACTGCAGTCATAGAAACCTGAAAGGGCAGTTCTACCCTCTTCTAAAGGGTTGTGATTGACTCTATGGCAATGAGTTTGGTTTGGCTTTGGAATTATATTATACCGAAGACCACTATTTTAATGTTCTTATCTAATTATTGTGTATATGTCGATTGCTTGTATCCCACATCTCAGGAGAATATAAACTACTCAGATACGAGTACTGTGTCTTTTTCACCATAGCTTTCCCAGTGTGTAGGACTCACAGGAGTTTAATAAGTATATGTGGAACAGAAGAGTACATACTGTATTTTTTGGACCACAAGATGCACTTTTTCTTCCCCAAAAGAAGAGGGAGGTTGCATCTTATGGTCCAAAGATGTGGTACCCCAGAACACTTTAGCATACTGGTGTTGTTTGGTTCAAAATATTTTTTCTTATTTTCCTGCTCTGAAAACTGGGTGTGACTTATAGTCAGGGGCTTCTTAGGGTCTGAAAAACACAGTGTGTTGAAGGATGCTTACTTTGCTTTCCCTTTCTACAGAGTCAGACTCTCAGAGGTCCTGCCCACTTTAAGATAAAGAATGCTGATGTGGTCACAAATAATAATATTCAGGTTATTTAGTATCTCCAAGTTGTGTTAAGCAAATTCTTAAATCAAAACCTTCTTAAATTAAACATTCTTAAATCAAAAAAAGAATGCCTAGAATAATGCCAAGTGATGATAGATAATTAATTTTGGAAATAAAATCTTGTCTCGCACTTACAATGACACCATCTACGTTGCTATTTTGGGGGGCCACTGAGAAGGCTCACCACCCTTGGCAACCACATCAGGGCCTCAAAAATATATATAAAGAGAAGGGGCGTTTGGACCACTTGTGTAAAATGACTCCACTGAGTTAGAATAGTCCTTTTAACACGCTCGGAGTCTTCCACATTCTCATTATGAAGTAACTCTCGGCCACGCCTAACAATGGCAAGGTGGAGCCAATTCTGTCTCATAGCGGCCTTACATGACAAAGTGAAACTGCACCGTTGACTTTCCAAGATGGCAAATCTTTATGACTAAGGGAGCCACATCTTTCTCCCGTGGAGCTGCTGCTCAGTGCAAACCGTCCGCCTTCCACAGTTGAGCACTCGATCACCATGCCCCTAGGATGCCTTCCTAAGGAAGCAGGCACTCTAGAAGCCCGATGCTTAAACCAAGCCTCTTTACTAAGAACACTAGTCAAACAAGAAGGCTATGGGTCCATACCTTTCATCTCCTGGTACTTCTAGAACCAAAGCAAAAGACTATGATTCCCCCCCCCCTTTAGGTAGATGTGGTGAGAGCAGTTTAAAATGAAAGGAGCACATTTGAACCACTAAGTAACTGTCTACAGTCTTGCTTGATTTTCCTCCAGGACATTATGAGGAGCAGAATGAAACTTGAGCATCACTAACAGAGGAAGGCTGTCCCAAACCCAGTGGTCGCATGACGTGTTTTGAGTTCTAACTGTACTGTGCTACTCACACCCGCCCCCGTTCAGTACATTAACTATCCATGAGTCCACATTGGCGCCGGGTTCCCCAGTGCGCCTAAAAGAATGAGCTGTAATACGATACGTCTTTTTAAACTCTTCCTAGAGTACCTCGATGATCCCATTTAAAAACCACAGATTATACTTTTGAAACATTTATATTGGAATCTAGTTGCCTCATTTGCTCTCACTCCGTTTGTATTTTCTCCAAACTAAAGGTGTAACGTGTAGATTTTTTCCTAAGACAAGATGAATTAATCTTTCAGTTTGCCTGAAAGGCTTCCACTAGAAAAAGAAAATTGCATGTAATTAAATAAAGAAATCCTCCATACAGTGATATACAATGTCAAACACCTGGTTCTTGTAAATTAGGACAGTTTCCCAGGGAAATGCCTGACAGATGCCATTTTTATGTAGTGAATCTTCAAATCTTTATTCTCCTGGAAAGCAGGCTGAAATATATAAAACCGAACAATAGTCACTACAAAGTACTCATGTAGAACATTGCTACTCAATCACACGGGAAATGCTGGGGAGCAGAATCAGGGCCAGCATGAGGCTTTCCCTCATCTTTCCTTCATGTGCACACAGTGCTATTAAAATAATGGTGGCATGAAAACTAAAATTACTGAGTCCTCGATGTGTACACACCATGTTTCCGATCATTTTTGTGTACTAGTCTATTTGATCCTAACTCTGTTAGCCCCACTTTTGAGCAAAGAATCTAGGATGTGGTAAGTCTGTCCTACCACAGTTATTACTAAAACCTTCCCTCAGATGATAACACATACCTGTCTGCTTGTCCACCAGCATCTCACATGCCAGCAGGATCACCTTAGGTGGAGAGGTTTGGGAGGAGCTGCCAGACCAAGATGGCAGAGGGGCAAGGACAGGGCATGATCTACTTTTAAAAACTAGTCAGGGAAAATCTTAAGAATCACAACACAATATTATCCACCTTACATGATTTCTTGAACTAGACATCACAAGGAATCCATCGATAGAGGAGGACATATTGGTGGTGAACTAGAGAACCCTCAAAGGTATGGGACACTCTAAGTGAAGGGGATTGATGGTGCAATTATGGCAACAGAAGTCTGAACATGCTAGTGATTGTGAGGATGGCATTGGTCCAAGGACTATTCCATTCCCTTGTACATAAGGTCACCATGATGAGGGGTTGATGCAATGATGGCTTTTCATCTACTGCAGAGCAAAGTGACTAGAGATGGAACAAGGATGGAGAGCTGGCAAAATCTAAATTCAGCATATGCTCAGTAATGATGATAAATTGACTTCGAAGCACAACAGTCTCCTCACCAAGAGGCCAATCCATAATACAGATAAATATGTAAATATTCATAAAGATAAGTTAAGAAAGTGCCATGTTTGATAATCACACTCAAGTTCTAGTCTTTTTCACTTAGAGGACATTATGCTAAAATGTGTTTTGTCTTCTTTGTTTGGAGGTGAGAAGATATTGTTTGTTTTGGTGACTATGTCGTATTCAATCTTGTCAATGGGATAAAAATGTTTTTAGTGCTTAATCATTAAAAAGTCATCGAATTCAACCTAAGGAACAGAGGTGATTGGCTGGGATAAATTGATAAATCAATGTATGCATCCCCTTCAAGGGGACAAAAAGAAATCAATGCAAGTCTTACTCTCTCACATACCATACCATTCATATCATTACATAGATCCCAATAATAGGGTATTTCTCCAATTCTCAAGAAAGTCAGCCTTTTTTTCAAATTAGCAAAGCAAAATTTACCCTACAACTAGTAGTAAAAGTGTAAGTACAGATCTTATGAACAGAGTTTTATATTGTGAATTTTTGTTAAAAATACTTCCCAAATGCATGAACCTAGTCTTTTCAAATATATCATAATTCATGTGTCAGTTTGTTTGCCTGTTTCAGTTCTTGTCCTTCTTTTTAAATGAGAATCTTCCTGCTTAATTTCTCACAGCAAATGCTTTTGTGAAACCTATAAATTCTGTTGAAACTTCATCTCCAATGAATATGCCCTCATTTTGTGCTCAATGTTACATGCACATCTTTTCTTCTATTAGCAATTAATATTTTAAATGAATTATTCTAAGCCAAATTCATGTGGGGGATTCTAAGTCATTATAAAGAGTTTGAATTTGACTGCTATCCAAACTACTGATGTCTTGAATCCATCTGGCGGTGTCATGGTGGAAGAATCTGAGAGATCTTCTTTGGTGCAATGCATCCTTGAAAGCCCTACCAGACAGAGTTCCACTTTGAAATGGGTAAGGTAGTCATCTGCTGGAGACTGATTCCAAAGCCACTTGATTGATGAGGGGAGTGGAGATTAAATATATTTCAAGTATAGTCTAAAATGTCTAAATTAATCATTTTTCAGCTACCATACAATTGTCCTGTTAAGCCGAGCCCCATGTGCAATGCCACTAAGTGGGCCCAAGCATTTGAATGTATGCAGCTGAAAGGGAATAGACTATACCTGTGTAATTTCCAGAAGAGTACTCTTAATTTCACACACACACACACACACACACACACACACACACACCCTCACCTTCCATGTGTTTTCCAGACCACAGAGATGATGGGAAGGAATGTGTGGAACCATTCAACTCAGCTATTAAGTGCTTTAAGAGCGCTCAAGACTTAAAGGTTGTGGAGTTACAAAATCTGGTGTCAACTTGAGACTATGTAGAGTGAAGGAGGTGGGTTCAGCCTGTCAGGCAGGTTGCAGCTTGCTGACCTCATTTGGAGATGTTCCAGAGTTAAATAGCTCACTGGAGGCCAGACCCATACTCTCTGCTTCATCTTCCTGTTGACAAGACACATGGAACTATGCTGATGCAGCCAGAACTCTGGGACTGGAAGAGCCGTGTGGAGACCCACACTAGCACTGAGATGCTTCCACCACCATGGGATGCACAAACTTTCCATCCACCGGCCTGTGATTTTTCTTCACTTGTGTTGCAAGGGTCTGAAGAGGAATTTATAGACTGGTATCAGACATATGGGTTAATATCAGACATATAGACTTGATCTAGACTGGGCTGGGATGTTTTCTTAATTACAATTACTCTTTGATATAAAGCTCTCTCTTATATACATGAGTGTCTATGAATTTGTTTCTCTAGTCAACCTAGACTAACACAATGGTATAGCATATAGTTGCACACCAGAGAATAGGGGTTCAAGTTCACCATCCATAAAGATTTGCTGCTTTGGAAAAGCCCAATAGTGGTGTACTAACCTTTTTCTGTAAAGTTTCTATGAATATGAACCAACTCAGCAGCAGTGCATTTGGTTTGTGATTTATCCAGTGTTTAGAAATCCATACCTGTGTTTAAGTCAAGTAACTTAAGGTGAAATTTTAGCATAAACATAAGCCGTACCTGAGTCAGTGCTATCTGAATCTAAGAGTGGAAGATGCACTGGAGGACGGTCAGGAGAAGATATGTATATGGAATTCAAAAAGTCTCCCAGAGGATGTATACATTCTTTCAAATGCTGTACTTAAGTCACTCTCTAAAAATTGCTAGAAGGAAAAAGAGGAAGTATATCTTTTTCCATCAAGCAACTTGAAAAAATCGTATAACTCTATCTAAGAGATTTCAGAAATGTCAGAAGCACCACTTACAAGGAGTACACAAAAAGCAATGCATACAGAAATGGCCCATCTGAACCAACAGGCCTGACAATTCACTGTGTATTGAAAGGATTAAGAAGAACTCTAGATAGTAATCAAATTATATACCAAATGGTCCATTGTTGACTATGTGTGAGATAGAGAATAATACTGACAATCTATGCTAGGGAGTTTTTAATGAGAAGACCTAATTAAGATCTTCAGAAATAAAAGTCCTTAATTCTGAGAAAAATCACTGCCAAACTAACTTCAGTCTATGCTAATCGGGAAATATCTGGAATGCTAATATCTGGCCTATGCTAATGAGTGGCATCACAGAACATTGCCCAGATAACATATTACTGGGACTCTGATCTTATGACAGAAGCTTTTGTAAATTTGGCAGGGCAAGGACTTTAAAAGATATCTTGTAGACCTCCAGCTACGGGCTAAGATCTTCTCTAAACATTAGGACATGAGAGAATCACAAGACCACCAGAGACGAAGACTCCTTACCTTCTGTAGCTGTTCTTCCAATTTCTGAATATCTCAATCTAATTGGTTTTGTGTTGCGCTGGGTCTATTTCATCTCTTTGAAGTTTTAATATTTTGTTCACTTTTTGCTCTTTGGAATTATTCAGATGAAATCTAACTTCTCTCACTTCTCTTCTCCATGATTCTGGGAAGTATTTTCTTTCCAAATACAACGTTCCTTGTTGTTACTATTGGTTCTCATAAGACCAACTGTTAGCTTTACCACCATCCTGGTCAGCTTCTCCTAAAAGAAACCTAACCGTTGTCCGTCTCGAAATGTGGTGTTTCTGAGTGCTATGGAATCAGTGTGTTATATTCTAAGGATACTGCTTCCCATTTTCTGAACGCTAAATCTTATAGTTGCTACACAGGTTTACCTTAACAGGTTGGCACTTGAAACACACAGTTGGCTGATTTTGCACTTGAAATCAACCAAACACCTGTCTTTTCCAAGAGCAGAATTTAAGCCAGATTTCTCTGTTTTGTGCTTAACCAGATAAGTTTTAATTTAAGCCAAATGCATTTTATATTTATTGAATGAATTATCAATGTCCACTATAGAAAACTGAGAAAATACAAGGTAAGAAAGCATAAAAATTCAATACAAATTGTACATCTGTTAGCCTTCCAAACATTAGAAGGTAAACCATATTTATATTATGTTAAATACTTCAATTTTTGGAACTATGCATACATAAAGGTGTATATCAAAAAAATTTTCCTACAAAAATCGTAGAAACAACATTAGAGTTTTTATTGGAAAATTAGCAAAATCTTTTGAACTATGGTTATGGCTTTTAAAAATATGCATATTGGCCACATCCATATTTTATTTATCCTAGATTGGCTGTTTAAATTGTTCAGTATTATAGGAGCAGCTGCAATAACAATTCCAAATATGTATTTCTGAATACTTACACAATTATTTTCTTAGGATATATTGTGAAAGTACTGATTGCTGTGTCAAAGTGTAGGTACAATTTGAAAACTTTTGGTAGCTATTGGCAAACTGGCCTTCAAAAATATGGGAACACTTTAGATCCAAACTTATAGATTACAACTCAATTTAAATAATATAAAAGTTCACAGAACTGGGCAATAGACAGCATCATGATAAATATAAAAAACATTGAAGTTTTCAGGGATCTCATTTTGCGTGGGCCCATCTTGAATGCTCATTGGGGGAGCAGTCAGGAAATAAACAATGGATTCCACTGGGAAAAGCTGCAACACATGACATCATTCAAACGGAGGGTGAGAACGACCTTTTGAAGACTAAGGGATGCCTAACACAATCTATGGAATTGTCCATCACCTCCTACACTTGTGAAAGTTAGACAATGTATAAAGAAGATCACAGAAGAAATTATGCCTTTGAATGATCGTGTTGGCAAAGATTACTGAAAGCGTCATGGACTGCTGAAAGAACCAACAAATCTGTCCCGGAAAGCGTGCAGCCAGAATCCTCCTTAGAAGCCAGGAAGGTAAGGCTTCTCACATGGACTGAGAGGTGATGGGAGAGAACAGGACATGAAAAAAAAAAAAAAGGACAGCATTCTGGGTGAATCAGAAGATTAGATAAACTTGAAACCCAAAACCTTCAAGGATATGGATTGCATTATGTCTTCAACAATGGGCTCAATACTTGTGAGGATGATATCGGCAGTGTTGTGTTCTTGTAGAGAGTGTTGCTATGAGCAGAAACTATTGTATGGTCCCTAAAAACAACATGTAGGTGAGATAAAACTCTTTCTTCGTACATTTTTTTCAATTCCCAGTTTATTAACAAGTTCCTTTTTAACTTTTTCTAATTAGATGCCATGCATGTGTCACAGAATACGCCTTTTTCAAAATGCACAGTTATGCGATTTTTAGTATTTTCACAGAATTGTGCTACCATTGTCACTGGCTAGTTGCAGAACACTCTCCTAACACACGCACACCCAAAAAAGATTATAAGTTATTCACTAATATTTCTTTTCCTCAGCCCCAGCAACCAGTTGGACATGGAATAAAGAGGAATGTAGAATGGATGCACTTGAATCGTGGGGCTGAAGAAGGATAATGAAAGCACCATGGGCTGCTAACAGTCAAACCAATCTGTCTTGGAAGTGAGGCCAGAGTGCTCTAGAGAGGCAAGGATGGCAAGATTCTGCCTTACATGCTTGGAACGTATTTTCATGAGAGAACGTTCCCTGGAGAAGAGCATCATGTTTGGTAAAGTGACGGGGCAGTGAAAAAGATAAATACCCTCAGCAAGATGGATTGACAGCAGCTGCAACAAGGGACTCAAGCATAGGAACAATGGTGTGCATGGCAGAGGACCCTGCGGTGTTTCCTTCTGTTGTGCACACAGGGTTGCTCTGGGCCAGAGCAACCTAACTCAGTGGCACCTAACAACATCAATAACAAGATTTACTTTACTCAGTCCTAGCATCCCATAACCTATCTTATATCTTGACATAGTTACCTCATCAGGATATTTCTTATAAATGAACATAGATGATGGATTACCAGAAAACACTGGAATTGTTCAGGGCGGAGTGGAGCTTTGGCAGAGCACATTTTTCCCATTTGATGAGCTTCCAGCAACTCGTTCTGAGTTAGGACACCCAGTGGTATAGACTGGGAAGGTTCTCTCTGGTCACTGAATTTTAATCATGCAAGCAGTTTCACTCAAACCATGTTTTTTTTGTGATGGAAAAATGTGACAGAAAATCTTGTGAGGTTGAACATAGATGATAAGGATAGCATTGTAAGAAAAACAAGTCTATGAATGGTCATCTCATTTCAAAAGAGGTGAATTGTTGATTGATCATAAACTTCATTCTGGATCTTGGTCACCTTCCAGAACACACAAAAAGTCGACTCTTGGTGCATTTGGAGTTTGTTCCACAAATTCATACTGTTAATCAAACCTTCTATTTATAGATTCTGAAAAGATTGCTTACCAGTGCAAAAAATCTGAATTTTGATAGATGGAGGACTGGCTTTGCCACTACAACAGTGCATCTGCAAACACAGCCATCTCAGTGCACCGATTTTGGGCAAAAAATCATCAGGCCACTCTTGCCCCATGTACCTGACTCACCTGACCTCATTCCATGCAACTTATTTTTGTTTCCACAAGTGAAGAGGAACATGCAAGGACAGCAATTTGACAACATAGAAGAGGTGAAGAAAAAATTGAGGGAGATGCTGTCAGCCATCCAAACGGATGAGTTTGAAAAATGTTTCCAAGAATGGAATTGCAGAATTGATAGATGTATTAAGTATATGGAGAGTACTTTGAAGATGATAAGGTTGTTTGGTTAAAAAAAGTTAAATAGATAGCTTTGAAAAAAATTCTGGGTTTTTATGGTACTGAATGACTTTTGTGCTTAGTGTCTTCTACTTTGCATGGAATTTTCAAACTATTAATGTTGTAGTATGTATTAGCAGCTCATTATCATGTACTGCCAAAACATCCCATTATATGTGAACATTGAATTTATTTATCCATTCCCCAGTTGATGAGTACTTGATTTGCTTCCATTTGGTACTGTTATAAATAATTATACTGTAGCATGTATGAGCAAATTTTTATGAAAACATGTTTCCAATTCTCTCGAGTATATTACATAAATGTTTTAATTTTAAAATAATGTTTCTGCATCTGTCAAGATAATTTTAATACACACTGTAATTCTTATGCTTCATCTCCCATCTCTGATGTAAACTTTACTTAGTTCTGTTCTATGCTATGTGATTTTTAGTATTTGGATATACGCAATTCATGACAATTTTATGTAGGAAAGTAACCTTTGTTTTCAGCAGCTAGACATCTTATCAGGATTCCTGGTGGTGTGGTGGTTACATGTTGAGCTGCTACTTTCTTACTGAACTTGGTACATAATTCTCAAATCTGAATCTTGAGTCTGTAACCACGACTTTTGATATCCATTAATTTTGCATTGCAAGCTGAATATCGGTTCATTTTTTAAGTTTCTCTCAGTATCTCAAGCCATTAGGATATAAGTGATAATTATTCATAAATATCTGTCTTGGAGGGTTTTGCAATTGTTGTATAACAAACTAAAATTCAGTCATCTTTACACTCATCTTGTTGGACTGTTTCTACTGTGTCTTCAAGTATAGTGTCAAAGAGTTTGTTCAATGATTGACCAAGAAGATGAGTCCAGTCAAACCCTCTCACAGACCGCAGTTGGGTTTTGGCAAGTTATCCTACATTCATGAGTAATGACCATTCCATACCCCCATTCTTAGTATGAGTAAACTATGAGTAAACCTTTTCAGAGCTCAAGTTATACTCTTTTGTGGTATTAATTTCCAACCAACTGACTCAAAGTGTTCAGGACCAAATTCTCCTAACACGCCCCCCCCCAAATAAATAATATTATGAATGGTTTCCCTAATCTACATTCTGCAACTTTCTCTTTTTCATAATGTATCCGAATCACAGATAATGTAGCTATGGTTAAAAAAACCCACTTTAGTGTCTTCTTTCTAAGCCTGGTAACCAGACTGGAGGAATGGTAAGAGAAAGGACAATGGAATGCATAATACATTAATATGTTACTGATTCTTGAGGCATAATTTATGGAACTTTGCATTTTGGCCATTTTCATTATCAATAACAAACTATAACATGCTTCCCCCAAACATTTGATAACTGTGTATTCTTATTAAAGATTTAAAAAGTGATAGCCTAATAATATACCACTTCAAGTAGGGATTTCACAAGTATCTGCTTAGGGATTTCGAATTGAGGTGGCCTTAATTAGGACCATAAACATCTTGAAATCTTGTTTCAGGCACATCCATGCAAATCTGCAAATATGTAAACAAGGACAGCTTTCCCTGAGGTGAGCCTAATGAATGTCTAATAAATTCTTCAGTGACATACCCTTTCAGAGACAGTGCTTCCACCAATTTTTAAATTCCTATATGCAGAATACTTTTTCCATTCCTGATTTTAATTTTTGTCTTTGATCATTTAATTAATATGGAATAGAGGGAGGACTACATGCATTCTCCTGTAAAAGAAGATGAAAACATACTATTATTGCTACAGAGGAATAACAGTCAGCAAATGAGTAAACACCACTATTGCCATTTTCAATGCAAACTTCATTTACTGAAATATTTTAAGATCATTATAAGCTTTATAAGAGTCAAAGGCTTTCATGCTCTATTATTGAATATGATGGGGAGGAGCTGCTGCAAAACCAAAGAAAAGGGGAAACTCTTAAAACACTTAATTCCAGAGTCTGTCCATGACCTTTTGTGCTTTGTATTGCACTATGTATTATTCATAGAACACTGATAACTATGTGACATATAGCCTCATACATAGTGGATCAAAGCATTGGACTGGGAGATGGAAGATTTTCCTTCACATTGTGGCTCTGTCACTGTGTTACAGTGGATAATTTCTTCAAGTATTCATCCATGCATTCACTTTTAAAAAGTTTAGGAAATTCCTGCCTTCTGCTACAGACTCCCCTCAGTATCTGAAGTCACTCAAACCCAAACCCACTGGCTTCGAGCTACGTCTGACTCAGAGTGACTCTGTCTGTGCTTTTGAGGTTATAGAGCTTTACAGGAGATGAAAGCCGCATCTTTCACTCATGGAGCAGCTGGTGAATTTGAACCAAGGATCTTGATCCAACAGCATCATCAGGGCTCCCAAGAGGGTATAGCAGCTAACAAAAAGAGACAACTACTTTTACATCTAATAATCTAACATACTTACATCGCTTAATTTCTATTTACAGTACCTCATTTCTTTGGTTCTAGTGTTCTCATGGAAAAATTGAATTGGATCTTCATCTATAAAACATACGCTTTAAGTCATTTTTTCAGTGATGATTGTAGGTTGTTCTCAGTTTTTGCAAGATCTTGTGAGATACCTTCTGTGGCCATGGGCAATAGTTTCTTGAACCAATTGTCATTTTTGCTATAAAGGTAATATGTCAACTGTCACCATGACACTACCTGTACAACAAAGGTGTCAACCCTGTAATCATGACTTCTGTACATCCTATACCTAATTCAGAGCATCCAAATCACTGAATGGGTTATGAATGTGAGGAAACACTGATTCCTCTCAGCTTCTGGGTGGCCTCATATGGGAGAGGAGGCACCTGGCTTATGCTCTTTCTTTCTTTCTTTCTTTCTTTCTTTGGATTGTGTTTTCTAGCAGTCATCAGGCTAATCTATTCTTTATGCAGACTATCATTTTTTAGATATTCCATGGGGTAAAAAGTAATTGGGAAGTATTTCTGTAACCAACCAAATTCTAAAACTTAAAGAACTACTCTAGTGCTATTACATTGTATGGTAGGGAGATGACTTTATGTCAACTTGAAGATGTATGAAAGTGTAGGGGTGGAATCAACCTGAAAGTCGGGTGTAGGCCTGGTAATGCTTGATCAGGTTGTGGCCTTCTTATTATAGGTAACTTGAATCTCCCTCTCTTTCTGCTCCTTTGCCTTCCTGCTTGCTGGAATTTTCCCTGACCCTAATAACTGCCAAAGCCCTTCTATGTTAATACCAACTTTGGAGTCGCTCGACTCTGCATCCACCAGTGTGTGATCTCCTTGCATTCTTCATCACTGCGAGTGCCGTCAGAAGAAGAGGGACTTATGGATTGATAGCAGACTTACAGACATGGGTTGGACTGGGAGACCTTCTTCACATTAATTTTTTTCTTGATATAAAGTGCTTTCTGACACATAAATGAGTATCAGTGGATTAATTTCTCTAGTCAACCTAAACACATTGCAAATAAAGAAGTGAATAAAAGAGCAGGAAAAAATTAGTTGAAAGGCATGATTTGGTTTTAGATAGTCTTTTAGAAGGAGCCCTTATAGCATAGTGGGTTACATGTTGGAAGGTAACCAAAATTTCACCAACTCAAAAACCACCAGCTTCTCCAGGGCAGAAAGGTGAATCTTAACAGGAACAAAAAGGGGGTTTTTGTTCAGTGTCAGAAGTCCAGGGGGACAGTGTCACTCTCCTTATGGGATTTCTGTGAGAATCAACTCAAAGGGAGTAAGTTTGGTTGGTTTTGATTACTGTGCCAAAATTAATTTAATATTACTCTGCCTTGATAGTCAATAGGGGACAGAGTGGATTCATATATCAGTGAATTGCCCAAGCAAACTAATTATATATTATATTCATAAATTTGGAATATAAGATCTTAGACTTTTTGGAGCACATAAAACTGTAGAAGGATTGATGTGAAGATGAAATTAGGGTGCAGCTTTTCAATAGGTTCAAGGAAATCCATTTGAGTCATGTTCTTGTAACCTACTACTTAATATTCGTAAACCCACCCCCTACCCCTGTGCCCTTACTACATGCAATTAGCATAAGTGACCTTACTTAATGCCATTTCTAGGGATCTTTGTGTGCTCTTTTACAGGGATCCCTGGTAGCATTGCGGTTACACATTGGGCTGGTCAGCTGTTTAAAACCACCAGCTGCTCCTAAAGAGAAAGACAGGCCCTCTACTTCCATAGAGATTAGAGTACGGCCTAGGAAACCCATAGGGGCAATTCTACTCTATCCTATAGATTCATTATGAGTTGACATTTATCCATTGGCAATGACATTTTTTATTTCATTATTAATATAGAATTATTATGACTCACTACTTTGCTCAGAGGCAAACATACTAGGTGCAGACTGGGAAACCAGCTAACACTAAGGTTCTCCTCTTATTTGTCTATTAGGGACCAAAGAATCTGGTGAAACCCACAGAAACATCCTCAGACCAAGACTTACATGGCCCTTCATGCTTTCTCTCCTTGGGTCTAGGGTCCATAGCTGTTTCCCATGATTACTAAGTGAAAACTGAGCTAACCGTAAATATTTGCAGTTGGCTAGCCAACATGCAGATTCCAAACTAAAAGGTATGCATTTTCTGTTTTCAGATCTCAAGCAGGAAATTGTTATTGGGCTTCTCCCTAGAGTCACCTTCTAATAAATTTTTTTTCTCTCCTTGAATTTGAGGTACTGGATCGATTCTGTGGCTCCAGAACAAAACCTTTACTAGTGCTTGTATTTTTGCCTCTTTCATTCAATCTGTTTATAAGTATTGTTCTCTAGACGGGCATGTATTGTTGCTCTTGCTGTTGTTGTTGTCGTTGTTGGGCGCTGTCAGATCACTTCTCACTCACAGCGACCTTAAATACAACAGAAAGAAGCACTGCTTACTTCTGTGGCATCCTCACAGCTGCTGTTATGTTACAGGGCTATACTTTTAAAGTCCTGAAAACACTCACATATATTACCAAATCTAAATTTCTCCAATTATATCCATGGAACCTTAAAGCATAAACATATTTAAAGCTTCTTTCTTCTTACATAAACATAATAAAGGAAGACCTGCTAATCCCACCACTGCTCAAGTCTCTCCAATCTGTCTACCTCCCCATTCATGTGGCATAGCTTAGTTTCCTCTTCTTGTTCGGCATTTACAAAATGCTGCTTTCTTCTATGAATCTCATAAAGAGTCATTTTTCTATGTACATCAGCCTCTTGAAAGAAGACATATGGGTTGTATAATAACCTCAAAATTATTTTAAAATAATTTGTATGTTATTCTCACAGGTTTTCAAGGAATATCCTTATTCCTTGATACAGACATAAAGTGCTCCTTGAGATGTTCTAAGCATTGAATTCATTTGCATTTCCTACATCAATGTTTTATATTAATCAATTCTTCACGCTTTCCTCAAAAACATACATTACTACTGATACATCTGAACACAAGCTTATTTTGTCTAGAACATTCTACCTCTCTGCTTGTCCTTTAATGACACTGTTCTGATCACCACAAAGTTAATCACTTCTTCTAGGCTTTATTCTGATCACTCTTAGAACATGGAGCAGCAAACATAATATACCTATTTTACCAACCAAACTGGAATAGCTTTGAGTTTTGAAATTGTAGCTTATTCTTGTTCAACTTACAAAAGACCCATTATATACTATGTACTCGACAAATATTTTTAAATAAAAAGAAAAATCCTTTCTATGAAGGTTTTTATAAGATGCACTGAAGCGCTGGAAGTCAAATTATGGTTGAGGATCTGTGTAAGATTACATGCTGTCAACTTGATGGAAAAAATATTTTCAACTCTGTACAAGGTTAATAATATATTAAGTCAGAGTTCTGGAGAAAAACTGTGTAGTTACAATGTCAAGCTTAGAATTTCCTTTCCCGTTGCAACAATGACTTGCGGTGGTGTTGTGCTAGGAACTGATATTTTAAAGATAAGTGAAAAAGAGTCCCTGTAGCTTTCAGTTCAAATGTGTCCAGTTGTTCAAAAGCTCTCCAAACTGCATTCATATATCAATGAAAATAGAAGAATGATCTACTTTTGTCTGATACTTCTGTCAGTATCAGAAATTATTCCGATTAATTAAAGCTGGCAACCATTTTTAGAAGGAGATTAATCTGAAATGACAAATGTTTAAGGTTTTAGTGAACATCATATTTTTCCTTGTGAAGAAGCTTCAAAGAAACAGGTGCTCAGCATAAAGAGAGGCTTCTGCCAGGTTTTTGCTTTTGTTTTTTTCCTTTCTGCTTATTGATTATTCTAAGCTGACTTTCACAAGTCAGCTTATCAACAGACCTCAAAATGCCTTCAAGCACCTTTGTCTCTTCCTCTATCCCCTCCTAGCATGCTCCCAGGGAGAGCTCTCCATCAGGTTTCCCTTAAAATATTCATAGAAACCATTATTAAATCAAACTTTATGATCAGCAAAACAATGTGTATGGGGTCTTGGGGTCTTGCCTTGGGATCTTGTATCTATAAAGGCTTGATTTTTCAAAATATCAACTAACGTGCATTTTCTGGTAAATCCCTGAATCTTCTGTATCACTCTGTGAAAATCTCCTTTCTCAACAGTGCTTTGTGAGTCCTTACGAAGTCCTGTCCAAGAGTGTATAGTTTTATTCTTTTTGTAGACTCCTTCCTTCAGTTTGTGACAGAAGCTCCAGTTTGTTTTTCCATAGACTTAGGATCAACCTCTTTTGTGAAAAAACAAATCTTCAAGATTCAGAGGTAAATCATCTGAGACCTAATATTCTATACTGTCCTCAATAGGAAAACAGCTCCTGGTAACATTCACTTATATTGTATTTTCTAAAAGTCAAATTCAATGTAAAGAGAACCTTTAATTCCCAATACTTCCAAGGCAGGAATACATGTCAATATTTCTCGTGATTTTTACTAACTGGCATCATATGCAAATTTCTGAGTTAACCACTGTGGTTACAAGAGTTAAATAAGTAGTAATGAGGTCATCCGTTCCTAGACTGGCTGGGAAAGTGGTAGTAATCCACTTTCTAGTGCATGCTTCTTGAGGATAAAATAATTCACATTGTTAATTAAGTGGTTAGCAAAGGATCATTTACTGGAGACTCATAAATAGATTTGGGGCTTCCACTGTAAAGCATGCTGTTTTCATTAAGTCAGTTCCAATTGATAGTGACCCTGTGTACAACAGAAAAAAGCCAGCACTGGCCCTCCATCACCCTAACAACTATTGCTATGATCGAGTCCATTGTTGCAGCCACTATTCAACCCATCTTGTCAAAAGATTTCCTCTTCTTTGCTCTTCCCACACTTTATAAAGGATGATATTCTTTTCCAAGGATGAATCTGTCCTGATAATGTGACAAATGACATGAGAACAAGTCTCACCATCTTTGCTTCTAAGGAATATTTTGGCTGTACATCTTACAAGATAGATTCTTTTTTTTAAAAATCATTTCATTGAGGGCTCTTATAGCTCTTATCACAATCCATACAAGCATCCCTTGTGTCAAGCACATTTGTACATATGTTGCCAACATCATTTTCTAAACAGTTTCTTTCTACTTGAGTCCTTGTTATCAGTCCTTAACTCCCCCATTACCTGCCCCCCCCCACATGAACCCTTGATAATTTATATCTTTTTCCATGTCTTACACCAACCACTGTCTCTCTTTACTCACTTTTCTCTTGCCCACCCCCCTGGGATAACATTATATGTAGATTATTGTGATTGGCTTCCCCTTTCTCTACCCACCTTTCTCTTCCCTTCTAATATCTCTTCTCTCATTATTAGTCCTGAATTCCCTGTGATGCAAGCATGTATCTGTATCAGTGTACATGCTCTGGTATAACCAGAATTGTAAGGTAGAATTGAGGTCATGATAGTGGGGAGGGGTGGGAGAAAGCACTAAATACCTAGAGGAAAGTTGTATGTATCATTGGTGCTATATTGCACCCTGATGAGCTCATCTCTTCCTTGTGACAGTTTGGTAATGGGATGTGCAATTGTCTACAGGTGGGCTCTCAGTTTCCACTCCACACTCCCCCTCATTCACATTGATGAGATCTTTTTGTTCTGGGTCTTTGATACCTAATACCTGATCCCATCGACACACAAGCTGGTATGCTTCTATTGGCTTGTCTTCTGCAGCACATTATACATATTCAATATTCTTCGCCAATACTGTAATTCAAATGCTTTAATTCTTCTGTGGTCTTCCTTATTCACTGTTCAACTTTCACTTGGATAAAATTGAAAATGCTATTGCTTGCCAACCTCAATCTTCTATTCATTTGTCATGATGTATCTATTGGTTCCACTGGGAAGATTTGGGTTTTCTTCACTTTGATTGTAATCCATACTCAAGACTGCAGTCTTTGATCTTCATTAGCAAGTTCTTCAAATCTTTCTCACTTTGAGCAAGCAAGGCTGTGTCATCTGCATTTTATAGGTTGTTATTAGTAAGCCTTCTTCTAATCCTGATGCAGCATTTATCTTCATATAGTCTAATTTCTCAGATTATTTTCTCGGCATACAGATTTAAGAATTATGGTGAAAGGTACAGCCCTAATCCATAACTTTACCAACTTAAATCATTCAGTATACCCTTGTTTTGTTTATATGGCTACCTCTTGAACCACATACAGCACAAAAACAATGAAGTGTTCTCGAATTCCCATTTTGAACATTGCGATGCATAGCTCGTTATGTTCTACACCATAAACTGTCTTTACACAGTCAACAAAACACAAGTAAACATCTTTCCTGTAATCCGTTTTCAGGCAAGGTGCATCTGACATCACAATGATATCCCTTGCTAGAGGGTCTCTTGAGACTATAATGTGAATTTCTGGTAGCTCTCTGTCAGTGTACAGCTACATTGTTGAATGATTTTCAGCAAAACTTTACTTGTATATGCAATTAATGGTGTAGTTCTATAATTTGCATGCTTTCTTGAGTCACCTTTCTTAGGAATAGATACAGTATGGTTTTCTTCCATTCAGTTGGCCAGGAGGTAGCTCTCTTCTAAATCTCTTGACACAGACAAATGAGTGCTTGCAGTGCTCCATCAGTTTGTTGGAACATTTCAATTGGTAATATGCCAGTTCCTGGAGCTTTACTTTTCGCTAAAGCCTATAAACTATAGGCTTCACAAAACTTACTGTTCAGAATTTACACTCTTGAATACGACACATGGGAATTCTACTTTGGGACAGTACAGATATCATTGAATTAGTTTGATATTGGGCTTAAACACTTCATTGATAAGAAACATTGGGCAATGGGCACCAGTTCTTGAAGTGGAAAAATCTAAACAATAAGGATATAATTAAGTGACTTCTATAAATAAAAATTTAAAAGCAGGAAAGAATGCATGGTTGGATTGCTCTGGGTGTGTTTTTGTTGCTTCTACCTTGTTATTCAGATGGTTACTTTTTTTCTAAGGTTCTCGTCAATCTTTAAATTAGAATGTCTGCAAAAGGCATTGAAGTTTTATGCTTCCTTGCTTGTGTACAGCTAATGAGAGCATTCCCACAACCAACTTGTATTTCCTGGACTGCTCGAGAAGTAGTCCCTGCCACCAGGAAAATGGCATTGGCTGACTTCTTCAAGGTTACATTACATCCATCATCCACTGTGGGCAGGAGTAAGTAGTCTATTCAAATTAGCGTAAGAGTGATATGGGGAGTTTTAACTTTCAATCAACATGTTCTACCTCAATCCAGTATTTAAAAACTAGAAGAGACAAAAAATAAAATAAATATTTGGAGTGATGACAGATGAATACAGAAATAGAAATTATGGAAAGAATAAAGGGATGGTCCCCCGGCTGTCTAGTTGACTTGGAATCCTGGTGAGTCTAGGACTGGGTAGAACAATCCTACAGGTTAGGTGTCCAAACTGCCACATCGACCCCCCCACCACCACCACCAAACTACTGATCTTTCAAACTCTTGACCACCAAGGCCCCTTGAAATAGCAGTGTTAAAAGAATACATGAAATAAAAAGACTTCCAGATGATTGAAGTGCTGGCAAATAAAGGAACAACAGTTAAAATCAAAGAATTCGAAACTTGAAAAAAAAAACAGGGAAAGTGGGAGAGAAAGGAATACATAAAGTGCAAAAATTACATTTTAAACAAAAATAATTAGAAATGACAAGGAATTTACCAAATGCTACATATAATGTGATGTCATAAAATTATGAAAATATGGAAGAGATATAACCCTTATGAATAAATACATGCAAAGTAGCAAACTGCTGATATAAATTATTCATAGGATGATAAAAAACAAATCTACCATAGCTGCTACTTACAGGGAAGGAAGGGAAATAGAATCAGAAGTGGTCTGCAAGAAGCTTCCACACAACTAGTTACATTTTATTACAATTTAAAAATTGCAAATATAGTATAGGTAGAGCTGACTCATGGGTATTTGGGTAGAAATTATATTTTCTGAATATTTAAAATATATAACAATAGCATTTTAAAATAAAAGATACTTCAGGTTGAAAACAACAAAAAACAATATCCATATTGCCTTTTCAGAGTATTTGTTTTAAACAGAACTCAATATAAAGCACACCAGAAGAGAGATTTAGTGACATTGCATGCTGATAAAGGAAGTAGTAATTCAAAAGAATATACTAGTCTTAAATGTGATGTATTTTACAACTTAGCTTAAAATACACAAAGGAAAAAATAAAACCTGATAGCACTAAAGGCAGAAATTGAAGACTTCACATAGGGGAAGAATTGAACACACTACTCCAAGGAAAAGAAATCAGGTAGATAAAAGCAGATGAAGATGCAGATAGCCTGCATTGTACAACGAACAAAATATTTTGATGACTGTATAGACATTCACAAAGTGAAGGAGAATTAATGTTTTCATACATATGAATTATTCACCAACATGGATCCTGCATTTGGTCTGAAGAAAAGCCACGTTTGGTCTGAAGAAAATCTAGTGAAGGTGAAGAGATATTTGGTCACTTAAAAATTTAGCAAAAGGCACAAAGATCGCAAAAACTCAAACTGAAGTCACAATGTAAAATAGCTCTTCTAAAGTGAAAATGTTTAATATTATCAGATTATGAAGATACTCTCAACCTCTGCAGATAGAAATACAAAGTTACAATGTTTATAGACAGGACATACTGAAACTAGAGCATACATAATTCACGATTGACCATCTAAGCCTTTAGATATCTACAGTGATTAAAGACTTGTGTATCTGCTTAATGATACTTTTTTTTACCATATAACACATAAAAGAGCAATGTTACTGAAATTTTATTGGCAGACAAATGACAAATAACATATGGTAAATGTACCACTCAAAATGGGACAACATGGAACAAACTCAAATATATATTGAGTCAAACAATATACCAAATTTTATAGTCTAAATCATGAAATAATTCTATGCATCTTTTCCAGTGTGCCATTTCAGATACAGTACACATAGTGAGAGCATCTGATCAGGAGGCAGGTGCTCAAGTGGGTGATAAACACTTTCTGTCCTAAAAATGATTTCAAGAGGTCTGAGTAGAGAAGTGGGTATTAACCCAATGGTCAGTGGTTTAAACCCAGTAGATGCTCTCTGGAAGAACTACTTGGCATTCTATTTCCATAAAGATTACAGCCATGGAAACTGTGGGGCAGGTCTGCCCTGTCCTAAGGCTATGAGTCAGAATCAACTTGAAGATAATGAGTTTTTATGCATATCATTTCATAAAGAATTGAACTGACTCGAACCAAGTGTTTAGAGCTAACTTACAGTTAACTGAGCTATGATAAAAAGGAAGTTAAATGGTACCACAAAAAGCAATCAACAGTTCAACTATGATTTGTTACAGTCAGCTGATCCAATTCTTTCAACAAATCAATGCAATCAATTAAAGGAAGATAAAAGAGAGAGAGGATGAAAGGAAGAAGAAAAGAGGAAGAAGAGAGGAGGAGAAGGGCCAGGCAGTAGGAAGAGAGACTGATCTTAATGATCAGAAGATATACCAATTTAACATTTGATGTAACCTATCAAGCACTGTAACAAAACAGGAAAATTTGGAGACCTGATTTGATGCCCTTTGGGGAAAGTGACTTTAAAATGTCACAATGGCTGGAACTAACCCATTTTTTTCAAATCTCTTCCAGCTCAGTCATCCTGTGCTTCTCCATGACTACACCAACTGTGGGACTATGAAAATATATGGCCGACAGCTGGCACTCCATTAAAGAGATTCCTTGATTCAATAAAGCTTCAAGCTCAGTAAAAAGTATGCTGGTCTCAACTCCACTGAACTGTTTCATGAAGTTCAAACTCTTCTGCTCTATCGGGTAGAATGTTGAAAACGTAAGCGAAGGCAGAGGTGCTCCTGCTTTCCAGGACTGAACCGCAACATCACAGTGGTACATATAATAAAAGTGAAAAGGTACCTTACTTTTCTAGCCATAGGACTAGTAAAAAACGTAGTTTAGAGGGAGAAGTAAGACCATGGTAATGTGTTTGGGGAACAAGCCAATCATTGAGCAATATTTCAGAAGAAACTGAAGGAAGACACTCCTCAGTGAGAAAGTAGCTTCTTGGGACCTAAATCTTTGGGGAGAATAAATATAGAATTGTAAAATTAAAAGTCCATATTTCTACATCTGTGACCATAGGAAGATGGTTGCTTGATGTCGCTCTCCAACATGCTTTGATGGCAGCCAAAGTGTCTCTTGGCATGTGAGTCTCAGTGATAAATCACTTGGCCAGCACGATCTCTTTCTCTCTTTGAAATTCTCTCTCCCTCTTGAAAATTCATTGAAGCCTCTCACTACACTGTCAGTGACATTTGATTAACAAGTCCAAATGAGCAATCCAAAAACTACTCATAGTCAAGTTTAGAATGCTATTGGCATGATAGAAAACAATTTGAAAAGGCTTCAATGTAGTGTAGTAGTACTGTAAATAGTTAACCACAAAATATAACTGTGAGTTGAAAAGTTATGAGTCTTTTCTTCTTTTCAAGAAAAGCAGTTTGATGATCATAGGTGAATTCCAAAAAGAATAGATTGAAAATGTTTCTAGTGTGCGCTTCAATTGTTATTTAAAAATGTGATATTTTTGCAGTTACGAAAAAATAATATACATACATTTAAAATGTTCTTTTAAATTAAACTACATGTTAACAAATCTTATTTATTAGAACTAGTTTCACATTCTCTATATACTCATGTGAAGAAAGGGCAGAATGATTAAGTTATTTTGTTAAAATATTGTTTGTAAAGAGTGATTAAATATTCATAATTATCCAGTGGGAAGTATATTCAGCTAATGTAACACACTGAACACACTAGAATAAAATATCTAACTCAAAGCATTAAAAAAAGATAGGGGCACGGAAAGATAGAGTAAATAAATTTGCATACATGATTTAATATTCCAATACCGCATTCCCAAAGCCTCTATTCTGTTGAATATGTAGCATTTGGAAAGAAGGCTGCAACTCATTATGACAATGTTTATTGTTACATAGTCATGAATGCGCAATTAATCAAGTTATATGTCCCTTATATAATAATAGCTATCGTCTGGGACTAGTTCCCCCATTAGGACTAGTTTCTCTTTAGTCATTCCTCAAATTCTGTACTATCATATCCCTTTACTGGACATAAGGATTCTTTTCCATGAATTCTCTTTAGACCCGGGTGCTGTTTTTCAAGTCCTGTATCTAATTCAGAGAACATTAATTTCTTGCACAGCTCTTAATGATTACATGGCTGAAAGGTCCATCTGTCTTGCAGATATTAGCCCAAACAGGAGGAAATAAAAGACTGGTCACAGAGAACTTTGGGTCACGACATTTTTATTTGAAAGAAGATCCTTGCTGTGATGTTTGAATGAGTTGGCAGAGTAGTTTTCCACTCTATATCTCTCTACATTAGGAAATAGAGATGACCTGTTATCTTCAACATCAATAGCATTAAGCTAAGGTTTACAACATTCACTTATGTGGAGAACAAGGCTATACTGCTGAATATAATAAAATATATTAAAGACATAAGAAATTATTGAAATATTAATTATCTTCTGTCAGTTCCTTAAGTTAGACATATAAATGATAAATAGTATGCTTTTTGTTATATGGGAGAAATACTTTTGATGGCGTGCCCCAGATGAACAACATTGAACTGGTCTTCTGAGTACATCCTGTGGCCCCAGGCCAGGCGCAAGATACGCTGGAAACACTGAATCCTAACTCTTCAAGGTGCACAGCTGACTCCGAAGACAACATCAGTGAGAATCTATAAAGGAACTCCACTGGGTGAACTGGACTCTCCCTGTTGCTTGGACTTATGTGGAAAATACTAGCTGTCTGAAGAAGCAGAACACAGCTGTAGCAAATACGGTCGACTGCTCGTAGGTGGACAAATGAGGCCCTAATACATCAATGAAATGAGAAAAGTTATGTCATGTGAACAATGTTCAGCTGGTCATACATGCTCAAAAATGGTAACTCGGTAAGTGGAACATAATGAAGTCACCTCAAAATGTCTTTACAAACATAAATTTCAGATTCCTTCTCCCAGGAATTTTGACTGTGCAAAGCTTTTCCAAGGGAAACTATAATTAGATTAGTGAGCCAGGGTTTACATCTATAATGATATTCATAAACGGTTATAAATATAAAAATTTTATAGGCTGAAATACTAATCAAAAAGGGAAATAATTAAATCAATTATGGTTATCAGTAAAATGAAACATGATAAAACAATTATAGAGAATGCTATTCAGCAATAATAGTTCTTTATAATATCTTGTTAAGTGACAAGAGTGAATAACAGGAATGATTTTGTTTTGTTTCAAATATATGCTTATATTTGGCAGCTGTGAAAAGTTTACCAAAAAATTCCATTATCTTTTCATTCCATTATTCAGTGAATATCTTGAAACCCCTCCTAATGTGTGTATGCACATATATGCAAAATGAGAAAACTTTTAAAAAAATGCCTGGGGAAATGTGAGAAGCTGGTTTGCCCAAGGCTATAGATGACAGAGGGAGTCCAAGATTCCTTTGTGGGAACTACATAGGAAATAAGCCTCCAGTGACCCCCTCTATCCACAACTGAGGGGCGGGAGGAAAGCGGTTACTAAACAAAGTGCATTAGAGAATTGAGTATAGAAGATCCAAGGCATAAATATGACTTGAACACTTTAAATTTCATCAACATAGCCTCCCCAAGATGTATGCTGCACCTGATCTGGTTTCCAAAGTTTTCCATATGCTTGGTTTGCACTGTACATATTAGAGCGTATCTCAGAGGCATTATGCCATTGAGCCCCATCCTCTTGAAGTTGTGTCATTATTTTCTTTCATTTTTCAGTTTTTGAAACCCAAGATGGTTGAACCTATAGAGACAGCAAGTAAACTTAGGGTTATAGGAGAAGGAGCACAGTGGGGAGGGAAGGGAAGATGATGCCAAGGAGTTGGTATAGGAAAAGAACAATGGAATGGAATGCTATACATTAAATCCCAATTAATAATTTTTTAGCTTAAAACTTTTTTTAAAGAGAGGATCTTGATTGTCAGCATGGCATAGGTCCAGGTAATATTCCTTTATGTGTCCCTTATAAATTAGAACCAACTCAATGATATCTAACATCCAACCACAATAACAACAAATATTATTTCCTATTTTCAATTTATACACAAATGCCCTCTATATCAAATCTATACATAAAAGCAAACAACTTTATCCCTGTCTCTTGTTTCATTGTTATCCTTCTTGATATATTTGAAGTCTTCTACAACATATGCATCCATTTTTAATGTCAATATTGATTGTAAACTTACTAAAATATGCTTTTATAATCACTTTAAATCTACAAAAAATATTGAATGAGAAGAGCACTGATTTGATTTGACTTGAAATTTATGACACTAAATGATCTTAAAATAATAAATCAGAGATAGAGCCAGCGGTGAAGTGAGCAATCAATTTTGACTTTGGGGATACATAAGAACACTTCTGAGCAATTCCCGATGCCACAATGTATATAGAATAGGAATGGGGTCTTCAACTAATGTGAAAAACTAGTTCACGAAATCAAGCAGGCACTCTGCTATATCATTAAGCAATTATCTCCCTGGTCCCTGGACTGGGAAAAAAAAATAAGGAGCCTATGAAGGTCAGCAAATAGTTTAAACTGTTGAATACATAGTTGATTATCTGAATTGCAATCCCCACCTAATTCACAATTTTTCAAAAATGGTGGGTGGGAGAGAACTGTATCAGCCAGCAGAGCCAGAGACCATTGAAAAAGATGTCAGGTCCCAGAAAGATTGCCCAGAGCAAAGGAGACGAGGACCTACACAGATAGAAAGCTTTCCCTAATTTGAACCTCTGGCCTTCTAAACTGTGAAGTAATGTATTCATTAAAACTAACAGAAGAAAAATTCACAATGAGAGAACACAGGCCTCCTCCCACATCCTGGATAACAGGGGAAATGCTAGCACATCGAAGCTCGAGACTGGGGATGAGAAGGCTAACAACAGATGGCTCTGGTGGTTGTCAGCAGGTGCTCATTTACATATTTTGACGATAACCACCCTCTCCTTTCTCCCGCATGGCAACATGCTCTATTCTACATGCTGCCTGATCTGTTGAAGAGCAATCTGAGTAAAGAATCTAAGTTTGGTTTCTGATATGGACCCACTGCTAAGTTGATACTCTGTCGTAATCAACCCCCTAAACTTTATGACACTTCCTTTATCCTCAACCAGAATTCCTGGTCTTCATATTCATTCAGACATAAAACAGAACGAAATAGAAAATTATGATTGTGAGGACTTGACTTTTACCATCACTCACTGATATTTTAAGAGCCCCCATTGGTGAGAAAAGTGATTTTAAAAAAAAATGCTTTCAAGAAATTTTTAATATGTCTCTATCATTAGTCATAGTGACACCTATAAGGTCTTTCATCCTCAATTTTCCCATATGTATAATTGTCTTTAACCTCTTAAATATAAAATCATTCTATTCTGATCTATGAAGAAAAGGAATCAAAAAGAAAAGAAATCTGCTGATATCCTTTTTCCAGGAAAAAAAATCTAAGTCCAAATCAAAATTTATTGTCATGTGTTAAAGGTAATAGGCACTATAACAGTACTGAAACACAATTATATACAAGGGAATTAAAAATAAAGTTACCATTAAGTTGATTCCAACTCACAGATTTAATGTATGACATAAAGTAGAACACAATAAACAAAGGAAGCCCTAGGCTGAAATCTTTATGGAAACACCTATTTCTCCACCTATTTCTCCTAAGGAGCCATGGCGGGTTTAAACATTTACCATCTGGCTCTCAGCTGGACACCACCACAGAGCTACTAGGACTCTGTGTAATGCAATAGTTTGGAACAAAGTGGTCCACCCCTTAACCAAACCAAATCCAAACTCACTACTATCTAGGTGATGGGGCCTCATAGATGTGTATACTAACTAGATATATGGGTTTCTTATTCTGACTTTTAAAAAGTTAGGCTAATAATATATGTAAGAACCACTGCAGATTAGTTTAAAACATCTTTTATGAAAAGCCACTGATTTTTAAATATATATTTGCTGCTATTAGTTTATAACATTTGGAATATTCTTCTATAAAAAAAGAAATAAAGTGTGGAGGAAATGATCAATAGCAGCTAGTAGAATTATCTGGACATTTGGTAATGTCATAAACTGTTTTTTAATCAGTGTCACTATGTAAACTTATTTTTAATGCATGGTTAATGCAATGATACCCACATAGAATGCAAAACTGATGGAGTATCTGCTGTATAGACATCACTGTAATATACATTGAAGTCTTTAAATAACATTAGATAAATTTTTCAGAAACATTACTGTAAGCTCAGTTTCTTTCTATTGCTCTTTTATCTTCATGCTTGGGTGATATTTGTATGGGTAATAGCATCTGCTTATCCTTTGGGAAATTTGGGGAAAAAAATAAACTGAGAAATGTTTTATCCAAGGGCCAACTGAACTGAATTAGTAGTATTAGAGATCTCAGGGCATCTCACAAACCAACTTATTTTTATTCTGGGATGTGAAAAAAGAAACACTTTCAAATAGCACACAGGAAAATCATTTTCAGAATGAATTATGTTGGCTCCTAAAAGGATAATAACTTTCATGTTGAATTCTCATAGATTTTAGAAAGAAGATGACAATGAATCATACTCAAGAGGCAACAGAACCCTTTGCCATAGATTTTTACTTGCTGATAAAAATACATTGGCAACCCAGAAAGAAAACAGTAATGAAAACCTGAAATCTGAACAACTTATCAAGTTTGCTAGCAAGTACAATGTACTACAATAAAAAGACAGGAAAAGAAACGCTCAAAAATCAAGTGAGCAATCTATTTGTTTTGTAATAGCTGCTTCAAATCTAAAGAAAATTAAGAGTTCCCATATTACTGAGCCATAAATATTTTCGAAGAACTAAGTGTGTCATCTCTTCAGAAATCTATTCACTGGAAACCTCTCGTTTGTTTGTTTTTCTTTTTAATTGACATGAAATGTTGAAACATTTTTCAATGGCCATGTAAAACTTGATCTTACTATTTATATAAATAAGTTCAATGCTTGAGCATAAGTGTAATCAAAGAAAACCAATCCGATAATTCTAGGAATATAAATTGCTTGCCAGTGAATCTCTTAAAAAGCTGCTTTTGTTAGGTACCATCAAAATTCTTCAGATTCATACTTCATCCATCCCACATTCTGATTGCTAACGTATGTGTGTGCCTGCTTCTTCTCCATTTTAGTTGTGACCCATCAGCATGTGAAAGTTCTGGAATCATTACTTCATCTATGTCACCATGTTCTACTCTACTTTGAGAAGGCAACAATCCCTTGTCAACCTGAGAAGCTTATCATCTGACACAATATCTGAGAATGTTCCAGTGATATCCATAAGGTTTTCTATGACGCCCCATTCAGAAATGGAACACCTATTCCTTCTTCAGAGGCTGTTCTTTGTCTAGACTCTCTGCTGAAGCCTGTTTCCGTAGGTGACCCCACTGGAATCTGAAATGCCGGTGACATACCTGCCAGCATCACAGCAGAATGCAAACCTCATGGCACAACAAATTGGCAGATTAGAATGGAATTAACATACCAATTATTTCATTAAAGCTTGCAAATCTATTTCCAGTGGTCACCAACCATTCATTACAGAACATGAAGTGTTCCCATTTGTCCATCCCTACTCTTCATTTGCATTTCATGCTTTATTGTTTATTTATTGATTCTTTCTGGTGTTAGATTAATCATGCTACATAGTAAATGTTTAAAACATTCTACTGAAATGCAAGCGCTTTCAACAGAATTATTTAAAATAATCATAGTTCACAATAGCAAGGATTTATACAGAATTATGCATTGAAGTTATTTTCATATTGATCACTTTGTGCCCAATGTTCCTGGGCTGATATGCTTGTGAACTTAAGTAAAATTATTTCTTTGCTAATGAGAATTGAGCTGTGCTCAGATACATTGATGAAAACTGCCACTTTTCATGCATGTTCAAAGTGAAAATGATTAAACCATATATATACATAGTCATGTAAACAAGAAAACTAAGGTAAATAAATATGTAGGCACAAAATTGCATTAGGAAAATTTCATGAAAGAAAATAGGAAGGTGTTTGAGAGAACAAAATAAAGCAGCTGTTTGCCTACAGAGAGAGTTTATATTTTATCTCTAGCCCCCAAACTAGACATTTGTATGGAAGATTTCATTTTGGTATGCTGAACATTTTAAAAATAAAGGGAAAATGTGACAAATATTCTCACAAGAGTGTAGAACTCTTTAGTTTGTTACTGTTCAAAAAATCATGAATGTTAAAGCCAAAGAATAACAGGTTTAGAACAGATTTGGGTATTTTTTCAGTAATTCTAAAATAATTATTTTTAGGTATCAAACTGCTCTAAACCAGTCTTACAGCAAGAGAGAAATGGATACACCAGGCACCAACTCACTAATGGTCAGTTTGTGGTAGTGTCTTAGTTCATTTGGAGACTGTCCTTTTCTTCATATGCTATCAAAAAGAAGCTGCAGCGCCTGCTGGAAATGACATCTTTTGGTTTGGTACCCAATTATCCCTTCATTCCTTTGTAGTGTGACACTAATGAATCCAACAGCATCATCCAACTGTCCACTAATCATAATTCAATTAATTTCATCGCCACTGAACTTGGATTCATAAAAACAAACAAGGGGTTTTTTTCTTTCTTTTTGTCAATAATTTGTCATGTGCACAATAACACTGGAGGAGCGTGCACTTCCTCAAACAATTAACCCTCAGAGATCAAAAATGCAACATCTGCCCAGAGAGAAAGCTCCAAAGGTAGGAAAGAAAAGGCGATAAGGAGCTGTGGAATTGAACCACGCCAGGAGGACACGGGAAGAATGATGCCACGTGGTGACAAAAGCAGTCAATAACAAAGTACAGTCTGTATGAACTGTTCAGTGGAAAGTCAAATTGCTCTCTGAACTTTCTCCCAAACTACAATCAGAAATTAGTAATAATTTGTATAATGATTGTTCTATGTTCTGATGTAGCGTTTATTACCTGGGATGATTAAAAAAATTATATACACAAACACACACTATTTGCTGATGCATTTGAGGCACAAAAAAGTCTTCACTTTGCTAATAAATTATCTAATAAGTGAAGAATCTTCATTATTTTATTCTGGCCTCTATGTATCATTGGGTTATTTCATTTTCACTTTCCAAAGAAAAGAACACAATTTAGCTAGATCAGGCTTTCTTTCAGACAAACACCAAATGGGTTTTAACTTATTATTGCAGTGGACATTTCACATTATAATTGTTTCCCCCGAATACTTGTTTATATGATGCTAAATATTATGTGCAACTAAGTAATTTGTAACATGACAGTCAAGGGTCCAATTACATTATGAAAGTTTGTGTTCCTTTAAAAGTAATAGAAGCAAGCATGGGAGAAACATTTTGTACTAAGCAATTATGTGTGGGTTGTATTTAAGAATGTACAAACTTATTCCTATGGATGCCATTTTACCCTAAGTGCTGGTAAAATTATTAAAAATCTGTCTGTGTAGGAAAGAGATCCGTGTTTGAAAATACTAAGAAATTTTCCCACTGTCTGAGATGAATTTGCTCCCAAATGTATCTTAATTTCTTAAAGCAACTGGAGAAAGACATTTATGAACAAAATAAGCCAACCAGATGGATGATTTTTTTTTTACCTAGATGGAATCAGGCTTTGTTTTTTACCCCAAAACTACTTTCTTTGTGAGTGGAGAAGTTCTGACTCTTGAATAACATACACGTTTACCGTGGTGAACTTCATAGAAAGTGACTTTTAGAAGTTATTCAAATTGATCAGATATTAAGATGTGAAGTCTGGCATAAGCTTAGATCTCAAGAACTGAGAGACAGACCTTTATGACTCAACAAGAGTGAAGTCAAAGCCTTTGGGCCCGACAGAATGGGAAGAGCAAGAGATGAGGAAGTGTCAGGGGGCCTTGGAGAGAGGAGCTTGTTAATTTTGAACAGAGCACTTCCAACCTGCTCTGCAACTTTACTTTTAAAATAAATACTTGGCGTTTACAATTTTTTATTTTACTGGGGGCTCATACAACCCTTAGCACAGTCCATACATACATACATTGTGTCAAGCACATTTGTACATTGTTCCCCTCATCATCCTGAAAATTGCTTTCCACTTACGCTCTTACAATTTTAGCAACGTTTCCACTTCTTAGCATTCATTAGTATACACCTATTCTCATAAGGAAAACTCTAGCCCTTCACGCCAATAAAAAGTACAGCATCCTCTCCTAAAAGAAATGCCTTACATATAAATGATATAATTTTAGGTTTTAGTGCATTACCATTTCCTCTTCTAATATGATCTGAATATGATAGGGATGGGAGAAAGTTAGATTAGGACTCTGAGGAGGAAGAGAAAACAAGTCCAAGGTGAGTATTATTGATACAAGTAAGGAAAATAACATTAGTACTAAATCCATACTTCATGGCAGCATTGTTCATATAAGTAATGGGCAGGAAATAATGGAAATAACTCCACTGGTCAACCACAGGCCATATCTTAGGGATAACATGCTATCATTATTCATACATATGAAGATGCAGTTCATTAGAAACTATCCTTCATATGCTAAGTGAAACAAATCCATTTCTAAAAGAGACATCTATAGTGATGTTTTGGTGGTATATTTTAAATACATTGTGTAGGTGCCATGGAAATGTACCAACTTAAGTCTGGGAGAGTGGGCTCAGACAGCCTGAAGCTGTGAGGTCTTTCTGGTCCTAACACACCCAACTTTGCTGTCCTTTCCATTTAGGAAATCAAATTGGGTGTGCTATAGTCTTCAGTTCTACCCATCATCAAATCCTTTAAGTGTGTAAGACAAAAGAATCATATTAGGAACAACTTACACAAACTCCCACTAATTCACTTCACTGGCAAGTGTTTATTGATCTACTTGCTCATCCTTGAAGACCTCAATTTTTAGGAACCTTTCCTTCTTCCTCAAATGATGTATTTTTTCTCCTTTTCCCTAAATCTGAAACACTTCATTCATTTAACTCAGTTTAACGAAAAGTTGACAGAGTTAGTACCTTTAGTTTAGACGTGTTTTTTTTTTCAAAGCCAAAACACCCCTAAAGAGAGAAATTGCTTCTCACGTACAATTTACTAAATTTCTGTTGCTCCCAAAATAGAACTATATGAAATGTAGGGAGGTAAGAATTTGTTGACTAAAATGTAATCCACTCAATGTTACAAATTTGATGTGAAGACTAATTACAATTATGGTGAACAAAGCAAACAAAACAATTAATTCCCTTTAAAATGCATAAGATTCTCAGACTTTGAGAAGTTTTCCTTGATGAAGAACAAAAACAGACAAAGGTAGTACAACCTTGTCCTAGAAGGGAGGTGCTTCCCTAAAGTCAGATTCAGTAATTCTAACAACTTTTAATAGGAGGGAGCTTCAAGCATTGGTGGAAGAATTGAAAGATAAGAATAAAAATATAAACTTTATTTCTCAACATAAGTTTCATCAAGCCCAAGACTTTCATGAGCAGTGATACCCACCCTGTCACTGACTCCTCAAGACCTGAGGGTACTTGGAGCTTTCCCAGGTCGGTGGCTTTTTAACTCATTATTCAATCACTAAAAATGGGTGCCCTTCATGTGAAAGTCAGAAGGAGACAAACCAAAACGGTAATAATTTTCCGTCAAAATTTTAGGAATGGGGCTTAATCAAGTGCAATGTATCCAAGAGGAATTACTGAAAGCCAAATGGAGGGTGACCATGATAGTGGTACAAGAGGAAGGTGAAAAAAATTGAGGAAAGAACTAAGAGGAAAACTATATTTACAGGGTATAGCTGTAACCATGTATATATGTGAATATGTTAATTTATAATGAAAGAGATAGAGGCCAATGTACATTTATTTATATGTTAAGTATTAAGATTACAGATGGACTTTTAACCTCTACTCGAGGCCTCCTTAAAAACAAAAACTTTATTCTAACAACCTGGCCCTCTTTGATATTCACTTTCCCAACACAGTCACTAAAGACAAACAGGTGCATAAGCAAATATGGTGAAGAAAGCAGTTGGTGCCCAACTCTCAAGAGATAAAGCATCTGGGGTCTTAAAGGTTTGCAATTAAACAAGCAGCCATCTAGCAGGGAAGCAAACAAGCACACATGGAAGAAGCACACCAGCCTGTGTGATCATGAGGTGTCAACGGGATCATGTATCAAAAGAGCCAAAACAAATAACTGTATTAAAGAGAATGAGAGATGTTGGTGTGGAGACCTAAAGTGGATCAGTAGACAACTGGACACACACACTCCTGAAGGGTTATAAAGAAGTGAGAATTCAACCAGGGTGCAGTATAGCATGAATGGAACACACATAATTCCTCTATTTCTTGAATGCTTCCCCTCCTTCCCACGACCATGACCCAGTTCTACATTATAAATCTGGCTCAACCAGAGTACACACATTGATATAGATAAGAGTTATCAACTCATGCAATTCAGGACAGAAAAAACACTCAGGAACAGAAGTGGGAGTAGTAATATCATGAGGGTAGGGGATGGTGGGAGTTCGGGGAAGGGGGGGGAGGGAGAACCCAACACAAGGTTGGCTATATAGCCCACCTCCCAGGGGGATGAATAAGAGAAATGTGAGTGGATGGAGATAATAGTGTAAGACATGAAATAGCAATAATACTATCTAACTGGTCAAGAAATCACAAGGGTCAGAGGGTGGGTGAACTTAAGTAGAAAGAAAATCGTTTGGAAATGTTGATAGCAACATATGTACAAGCGTGCTTAATACAATTGAGTGATGAATTGCTATAAGATTTGAAAGGGTCCCCCCCCAATAAAATGATTAATAAAAAACAAAATTAAAAAACTAGTAAAAATAAGGGATAAGTCAACTAGGGCACAGCATAGCACCAATGAAACATACACTATTCCTCGAGTTCCTTGAAGCTTCCTCACCTTCCGCTACCATCACCCCAGTCCTGCCTTTCACTGTGGGCTAGACCTGCGCATGAACACTGGTATAGGTAAGAGCTCATGACACACGGAATCCAGGTCAGATAAACCCCTCAGGAACAGAAATGGGAGCTGGGAAATGAAGAGGGTAGGGGGAAGGTGGAGAGATATGGGGAGGAGTGGGGAACTGATTACAATGATGGACACATAATGGCCCCACCCCCCACCCCCAAGGAGAACAAACAATAGAAACCATGGGAAATGGAGACAGTGGTCTTTTTCAGTTATGAAAATAATAATAATTTATAATTTATCAAGAGGTCACAAAGGGGAGGGGGAGAAGGGGGTTAAAAAGAGGAGCTGATACCAAGGTCTCTTATAGAAAGTAAATCTTTAGAAAATATTGATGGCAACATACTGTATGTACAATGTCCTCGATACAAGTGATGTATGGATTATCTTAATAGCTGCAAGAGCCAATAAAATGATTTTAAAATTCTAGTAAAACTTCCCTATGGGGAACCAATTGCAGGGATCTACATAAACCTCCTCCCTGGGGTACAGACAACAGAGGAGTGGGTGAAGGGAAACATCGGACATTGTGTTATATGACAAAATAATGATAATTAGCAAATTATTAAGGGTTGGTGAGAAAGGGAAAGGGGGAAGCTTATACCAAGGGCCTAAGTAGAAGGCGGATGTTTCGAGAAAGATGATGGCAACAAATATACAAATGTGATCTGTATACAATTGATGTATGTATTGATTGTGATCAGAGTTGTATGAGCCCCCAGTAAAATGATTTTAAAAAACAAAACAAAAACGTATTTTGTTGATAAGAGGCATGAGTAGATGCATTGTCCAGTGCAAAATGACCCCCCGATGAAGCTTTCCAGTCACTTTTCAGCTAAATCGTTTGCTAACTTTCTCAAATAACACTTTCATACTAAGCAGATGTTATTGCTTGTTGGCCTTCAACAAAGTCAACAAACAAATACCATGAGCTTCCAGCGAAAAAGAAACAAACAAAACTAAATGTTGTCATGACCTTTGCTTTTGACTCATCCATCTTTGCCTTGACTGGACCATGTCCACCTCCTGGTAGTCATTGCTCTGATTGTGCTTCATCTTCAGGATCACATGGGAGAAAACGTGTCTCATCTCCAATTACAATTATATCAAGAAATGCTTTGGGATCTTGACATAATTTGTTTTCTAAAAAACATTAGAAGTTCTGCTGTTGGTTACAGGTGATTTGAGCAGAAGGGTGTGGACACCCTCGAGTGGAAAGTTTACCCCCACTTTCATTTTTTCAAGCAGAATTATACACATTTAAATGTCTATGAAGTTGGCTAGTATTTCTGCGATTCCCCATTGCCCTCTTGAACAAGATTAAAGGTTTCCTTGCATGATGTTGATGGTCTGCTACTGTGGGACTTCACTTTCAACACTGTCTCCTCCCTTCTAAAAATGGGTTTTCCATTAGTAAATTGCTGATTTCCCTGGAACATTACTCGTTGATGTTTTTCATAAAGGACCAATGGCTTCACAGTGCTTCCATCCAACCATCCCCATAAATTTTTTTTGTCCATCCCCATAAATTTGATGTTGGTTCTGCCTAAAATTTTAGCAGATCCTGTTTCTCTGGCACATGCTATTTTCCGATGGATGTCCTCTCTCACAGAATCTCACACTCCTGTTCAGACATGTTATGACTAATTGGTATGAGTTTATTTTGGTACCAAAGTAGAGCCAGGCTTAGTTTTTTCATAACACACATCTGCTATGAACATAATTTTTATTGCTTTCTTCTAATACATTTTAAATTTCAGTGTTTTTTGAGAGTCAAGTAGAAAATAGTGTTTAGGAAAAGTTGAAAAAGTAAAAGCGATTACTTGGGATTGTCTCTTTGGGCAGTGAGTTAAAAAGACACCTGAGGAGTCATAATGAGGGAAACAGATACACATACAAGTGTAGTAAGTCTAGTAACCCAGGGGGATCCCATGTCAGGTACAGAGATAAAAGAGAGAAAGCGGAGCAGGAGGTCCAGGATCACGTAGATAATGAGCAACTAGAGTGATCTGAAGAAACAGAAGTGACAGTAGGAAATGATTTGGTCAAATAATTGATGAATCAGAGTCTTCATCATGGATGGAACAAGGGTAAGGTTACAGAGGCACAGACATAGCACTGGAGTGAAGGAGGAGGGAAAGAGAAATCTTGAAGCTGATGCTGGTTCCTCCCTGCACCCTGGCTTCCTTCATTCCTGTCTCACGCAGCTGAGTTCTATTCTGAGTAACTCCTGCCTGGGTGCCGATAGGTGTTAGACTCAAAAACAAACAGCTGGCTGTGGGAAGACTGCAAAGTAGGATGCAAACACCATATTCTGGCAGATATGCAATCTTATAGTGATCATGTAAGTCAGTCTCTCCATAAAATATTAACATTGCATGGCTTAGTTAGAAGATGTTAACTGCTGAGAGCCTCTGAGAGACTGGAGTTCCTGTTGCACTATAAGGGTACTACTTTTGTGTGAAACCACTAAACAAAATGATTTTTTGTCTTTTTACTACATAGAAATATTCAGAATGTTACCCTGAAGTTACTGTTCAGTGAAGAAAGATTTCTCATTCTAATTTGGCACCAGAAATCATCTATGCCGTTGTTTCGTGTTGCTGCCCTAAAGTCAGCTTCAATAACTAGCAACCCCATGTACAAAAGAACGAAGCACGCCTGGTCCTGCACCATCCTCACAATCGCTCCTCTGCCTGAGCACACTGATACAACCACTGCACTCATCTATCTTGTTGAGGGCATTCCTCTGCTTTGTCGACCCTCCACCTTTATAAACACGATGTCCTTCTCTGGGGACTGATCTCTCCTGACAATATGCCCAAGGAATGTCAGGCAAAGTCTTGCCATCTTTGTCCTTTTAGCAGCCATGGTCTTTCAACAGTCTTCACCAGACCACAGTTCAAATGCATCTACTCTTCTATGGTCATCTTTATTCAATGTCCAACTTTCACCATGCATATGATGTAATGGTACCATGGTTTGGGTCAGGCACACCTTAGTCCTCAAAGTAATATCTTTGCTCTTCAATACCTGAAGAGGTTTTGTGGAGCAGATTTACTAACACAACTCATCTTCTCATCTCTTAAGTGCTGCATTCATGAACACTGCTTGTGAATACAAGCAAGACAAAATCACTGACAACTTCAAACCTTTCTCCAATTATCTTGATGTTACCTATTCATTCAGTTATGGGGATTTGGATCTTCTTGATATTGAGTTGTAATCCAGATTGAGCGATGCCATCTCTGATTTTCATCAGCAATGCTTTGATTGCTTCTCATTTTCAGCAAGCAAGGTGGTGTCCGTTGCATACCACAGCAGGTTGTTAATAAACTTTCCTCCAATCTTGGTGTCACCTTCTTCTTCAGATAATCCAACTTCTCTGATTATTTGCAATTGAATAAGTATGATCAAAAGATACAACCCTCTCATACACTTTTCTTGATTTTAAACCATGCATGATTCCCATGTTCTATTTACACAAATATCTCTTGATCAATATAAGAATTGTGCAGGAGCATGATAAAGTATTCTGCAATTTTCATTCTTAAGTTTATAGTTTTTGATCATCCACACGGTTTAATGCCTTAGCATAGTCAATAAAACACAAGTAGACATCTTTCTGGTAGTCTCTATTTTGAACCAAGATCTATCCTGATATGAGTCAGGATATTCCATGTTCCAAATCCTTTTCTCAATCTGGCATGAACCTCTGGCAAATCCTTGTCAGCGTACTGCTGCAACCATTGTTGGATGATCTTCAGCAAAATTTTGCTGGAATGTGATATCAGTTGTTCTATAATTTGAGAATTCTATTGGATCACCCATCCTTAGAATGGGTAAAAATAGAGATGTCTTCCACTCAGTTGGCTATGTAACAGTCTTCCAATTTTCCTTCCATAAATGAATGACTGTTCCCATTGCTTCATCTGCTTTTTGACATATTTCAATTGACACTCTCTCAATACCTGGAGCTGTATTTTTTTATTTTTAACTGCTTAAGTTTTATTAAATATTCATCTTGGTGTATTTGTCAAAGTATAGACATACACAAATGTGGTAGTTATACAATCTGGTGTTAATTTGTGACTTGAGAGGATTAAGAGTGTAGGGGTAGAGTGTAGTCTGTCAATCAGATCTTAGCCAATGAGACCTCTGTGTGGACATGGCCTTCTCCTGAGAATTCTGGGAACTCCTTTATTTTCCTCCTTGGAGATGGAAAGCTCTCTCTCTCTCTCTCTCTCTCTCTCTCTCTCTCTCTCTCCTTTTTCTCTTTCTCTGTCTCTCCTCACTCCCTGAGAGACACTACTGACAAGACAGATATCATTCACTGATAGACCCCATTCCCTGGAAACTGGAGGAGCCTTTTGGAGACCCCTGCCAGTGATGAGATGCTTCTACTGACTTTGGATCCAAAAGACTTAGCACTCATTGGCCTATAATCATCCTGCATTCTGTGTCATTAAATGTATTTAGTGAATCTGAAGAAGACTTTATAGATTGGTATCGAACATATGGGCTAATATTGATTGGAATTATGCACTTGATCTCAACTGGGCTGGTATGTCTTCTCAATATTCAATTAGATATAGAAAATAAGTAACATTTCCTCTGAATCCATGATACAATACCAAAATTATAAACTTGGTTTACATATTAATTCTGTTTGTTTTTAAATCATTTTATTAAGGGTTTATATAACTAATATCACAATCCATATTTACATTTAAGTGTCAAGCACATTTGTACATTTGTTGCCATCATTCCCAAAACTTTTGCTTTCTATTAGAGCCCTTGGTATTAGCTCCTCATTCCCTAACCCTCTCTTCCAACCCTTGATAATTTATAAATTATCATTTCTTTGTCATATCTTACACTGTCCGATGTCTCCCTTCACCCACTTCCCCATTGAGGAGGTTATATGTAGATCTTTATCATCAGTTCCCCCTTTCTATCCCACCTTCCCTCTACCCTCCCAGTATTGCCACTGTCATCACTGGTCCTGAAGGGAACATCTGTCCTGGATTCCCCATATTTTCTGCTCCTCTCTGTGCCAGTACAGATCCTCTGGTCAAGCCAGATTTGTAAGGTAGACCTGGAATCATGACAGTGGGAAGGAGGAAGCATTGATGAACTAGAGGGAAATTACATGTTTCATCATTACTACACTACACCCTAACTAGTTAATCTCCTCCCTGTAATTCCTCTGTAAAAAGAAGTCCATTACTTACAGATGAACTTTGTGTCTGTGCCCACCTCCTGTACTTTCCCTCGTTTACACTAATAAAATTTTTAGTTCCTTGATGCCTGATACCTTTCACACCTCATAGTCACACGTGGTGTACTTCATCCATGTAGACTTTGTTGCTTCTAAGCTAGATGACTACTTATTTAACTTCAAGCATTTAAGACCCCAGATGCTATGTTTTTTTATAGCTGGGCGCCATCTGCTTTCTTCACCACAATTGCTTATACACACATTTGTCTTCAGTGAACCAAAAGGGGAAGTTGGTCACACAATGATATGATTTTATGTTCTTTGATGCTTGATTTCTGGTCACTTTGAACCCTTGTGGTCATACTGACTGGTATGCTTCTTCTATGTGGACTTTGTTGCTTCTGAGCTAGATAACTGCTTGTTTATCTTCAAGCCTTTAAGACCCCAGGTGCTATATTTTTTGATAGCCTGGCACCATCAGTTTTCTTCACCACATTTATGCATGCACACATTTGTCTTCAGCAATTGGGTCAGGAAGGTGAGCATCATAGAATGCCAATTTAATAGAAAAAAATATTCTTGCATTGAGGAAGTATTTGAGTAGAGGCCCAATGTCCATCCATTACCTTATAACTGAGCCTATAAATATGTTCACATGAGTCTATTCCCCCTTCATCATATATAAATATATTTTCTATGTATATACCTATACTTAGATCTCTATAAATGCCTCTTGCTAAAGCCTTATTTTTTGAGTAATGTTTTCAATATAGCTTGAATTTCCTTCAGGAACTTTGGTTCTTGCTCATATGCTACCTCACGAAATGATGGAATGATGATTTTCAGAGGTGACTCTGTGTATTCTTTCCATGTTCTTTTGATATTTCCTGTATCATTCAATATTTTCCCAATGAATCTTTTAATATTGTAGCTCTAGGTTTGAATTTTTTCTTTCATTCTTTTTTATATGCTTAGCGTGTTCTTCCCTTTTTGTTTTCTTTTTTCCCCCATCTCTTTTTGTTCTCTAATTCTATATCTTCAGGCTTTTCATTATATTATTTGGCTTTTGTCTTCTCAGTTGCCTTTTGAAATTTTCTATTCAGCTCTTTGATTTCACCCTTTTTCCATTTGCTTTAACTACTCTACATTTAAGAGCAAATTTCAGTCTCTTCTGACATCTACATTGACATTTTCTTTCTTCCCTGTCTTTTTAATGAATGATGTTCTTGATGTCCTCCCATAGCTCATGAGGTCTTCAGTCATTAGTATGCAATGTTCTTGATATTTAGGTGGGATAGACTCAAGGTCATATTTAGGCTCTTGTGGATTTATTATCTTTCTTCATCTTTATCTGGCACTTACAGGTGAGCAATTGATGGTCTGTTCCACAGTCAACTCTTAGCTAGGTTTTAACTGCTGCTTTTGAGCTCCTTCATTGTCCATTCCCATGGATGCAATCTATTTGAGTTCTGTGAATGCTGTCCAGAGAAGTACATGTGTATCATTTCCTTTTGTGTTGAAAACAAAGCATTTACTGTAACCAGGGATTTACAACATCTTATGCAATCTCTAGCTTAATTTCTATCAACAAGTTCATATTTTAATTTACTGTTCCTTTTTGTTTACAACTTTTGTATTTGAATAACCAATAATTATCAATTATTAGTTGTATATTTGATCAATTTCTGACTGAACTCATTGATAGAATTCTTCAAGTTTTCATCACTCGGTTTTGTGGTTGGTGAATTGAAAGCTATATAAACTTGAATAATAGCTGTATTAATTGGATTTCCTCGAAGGTGGGTAGATGTAATCCTACCACAAATAATATTGCACTTCCTGATTGATTTTGTAATGTCCTTTTTCATCATGAATGCTATGCCATTCCCCTTGATTGTGTTATTTCCAGCACATCAAATCATGTGATTTTCTGATTCAGAATGGTCAAAACCAGTCCATTTAAGTTCACTAGTGCCCAAGTTATTGAACTTCATTAGTACATTCCTTTTTTTACCACTTCCAATTTTCATAGATTTATTCTTCACACATTCCAATTAATGATCAGTAGCAGATTTTGGCAGCTGTTTCCCCTTATATTGAGTCATGTTCCATCAGCAAATGAAGATCCTGAGGGCTCCACTCCCATAGGTATTATCCAACTTAAACTACCATGGTCAACTTCACTTTGAGAAATTATATGTGTGTGTGATCTCACAGATATAATTTCTGTATATATGGTATACTATATACAACATTTTATATATACACATATATGAGCGAGAAAACCTCAAAGTACAACTTTTAGTATGTCCTTTCTGAAGTTAGACACAATCTCAAGAATGAATTTCATTCATTGAATTCTGATGACTACCAACTAGAAGAGTTCCAAGATAGCATCAACAGCACTATACATAAAGAAAACCAATTGCCAGGCTAGACCTTCCCTCACATGAGTCAGTATAATGAGCATGGGTGTGGCTCTCAAAGATCTGCCTTTGAATGATCTTACCCTGTTTCATAATGTCTGTAAGCCTTACACAGTTCCTATAACCAAAGGGGTCACTTAGTTTACTTTTATGTAAAATGAAACAACATCTGTAAATTGTTTCCTACTACACTTAGAGAGTTTATACATACTTCATTGGGAGTAAGGGGTGAGGGAGACTTCAAATTCAAATATATTTTTTAAATCATTTGATTGGGGGACCTTACAACTCTTATCACAATCCATACATGCATCCATTGTGTCAAGCACCTGTGTACATTTGTTGCCCTCATCATTCTCAAAATATTTGCTTTCTACTTGAGTCCTTGGTATCAGATCTTCATTTTTGGAAACCATTTTATTAAGCTTTGAGTGGATCATTTAAAAGACAAGAAAGAAAAATTACACCAAAATTGACATCAGAATAGACTCATAAACTTTCTCTTACACATAAAGTAGCTAAGTAAATGGAAGAAATAATGACGTAAATTAAAAGTACAAAATAACATCATTAAGACCAAATTCAAGTAAAATTTTTCTAAAAAGCAAAAAAAAAAATTTCTAAAATGCATTTTAAAATAGTTGCAGGAGTACCTTGACAAGGAGTTATCAGAAATTCAAGCAGGAATTAGAAGAGTAATGCAGAATGAAAGACATCATTACTGATGTCAGAAAAATCTTGACTGAAAGCAAAGAAAATTTATTTGTGTTTTAAAGACTATGCAAATAGATTTTGCTGTGTGGATTATAACAAACAATAACCAACATTTTGAAAAATGGAAATTACAGAACACTTAATTGTACTCATGAAAAAAATTGTAGATAGACCAAGAAACAACCATTGAAAGAGAATGAAAGGATATTGGATTGTTTAAAATAAGAATAAGTGTACATCCAGTGTGTATCTTTTCACCATGCTTATTCAGCCATATGTTGGGGCAATAATTCAAGAAGCTGGACTACATGAAGACTGGAGGAAGACTCATTAGCAATTTCTCGATGGCATTACCTTGTTTGCTGAAAGTGAAAAGGGCGTGCAGTACTCACAGATAATGATCAAAAGACTACATTCCATCAGGATAAATTGTAACTTAATATAAAGAAAACAAAAATCCTCACACCTGGACCTATAAGCAACATCATGAGGTGCAGAGACACGATTGAAATTGCCACTGATTTATTTTACTTGGACCCATAACTCATTCCAATGGAAACAGCAGTCAGAAAAGAAAATGATGCATTACATTGGGCAAATATGCCACAAAAGACCTCTTCAACATGTGTGTTCAAATATATATAGTGATATTATCTTAAGCAATAATGTACACCTGACCCAAAACAAGCCATAGCATTTCCAACTGTTGTGTATATACACATGAGTGGTTATGGCCAAAATATCAGCAATACAAGCCATCACCACCACCCTAATCACTCAGTGAGAGAAAGATAAGGCTGTCAGCTCCCAGAAAGATTTAAATTCTTGGGAACCCTATATAGTCATTCTCACTAAGAATCAGAACTTACTTGATGGCAGTGGTTTCGGTATTACAAAAACGTGAAATCCAAACAATGGATAAAGAAGAACCGATTCATTTGAATTGTGCTGTTCATGAAAATACTGAATATACAATGAACTGCCAGGACAATGACCAAATCTGTCTTGGAAGAAGAACTTCACACCAGAATATTCCTCAGCATCCAAGAAGGAAAGACTGCCCCACACACTTGGGGTATGCTTTCAGGAGGGACTGGTCCCTAGAGAAAGAAAACATACTTGGAAAAGTAGATGGGCAACCCAAACAGAGGAATCGCATTAATGGATGGATCAAAAAGAGGATTATTAGTGAGAAGAATGCAATCAAGTACTTGCCGCAATCAAGTACTTGCTTATAACAGTGATTTTGGGCATGGAACAGAACCATACAATGTTTTGTTCTGTTATACAGAGTTACTATGCCTTAGAACTGAGTCTAGGTGCCTAAAAACAATGATTATTTGTGTTGGTCAATGTCTGTACCTCATGGCATTAGCTTTAATCTTCAGCATTCAGAGAGTCTGAGATTTTAGAAGCTATTATAATCTCACATGAGTTGGAAATATGTAGTGGAATTGGGAATGCATTCAAATTATGGGATACTGTGTTGAAGTACCAAGAAACAAAATTCACTAGGCAAATCTAAAAAAATTCAAAGATATTTCTGCCCGAGAGAATACTCAGGTGCCCAAATGGCAGCATTTACGTGTGGCAGAAAATCCCAGAAGATAAGCAAGTTCCCCTGTATACATAAAGTGGGAAGTCAAGATCTGCAAAGATCCTCTGAAGATTCTGTGTGCTTTTGATGAAGTATACTTAAATGGAACGCTTATCATTTCAGGTGGATTCTAATCTTTTTTTTTTACTTATTTAATTATCTTTTAAATGTCAACGGGATACACTTATGTTTGGGGGTACTCTACAGATAGAAAAGGAACCAAAGCAAACAAGAGACTATAATAAAAGGCACAATGTGATGTGTATATTTAGGATTTAACCAAGGTGCATACACAAGAAAGCATAATTCTCAGGAAATCAGAGCACACTTCTTGCAAGAGATTGATTTTGAATATGTGAATTGGGCTTAAAATTTAGAGAAGGTCAGCAAAAGCTGGTAGGAAGTAAATGCAAAGACGTGGTTTAGTGTGGCTGGTGAGTTAATTACACGAGGTCAAAATCACAGAGTATAAAGTGCCAAACCTCAAGTAGCTGAAGATATTACTTAGGAAATGTCAGGTCACAACAAAGCGTATACATGTGATACAGTTGGAATGATGGAAAATTATGCTTTTTATTCCAGTTTATGGGACATACAAAAATATCTGGATGGGTTGAGCAGACACTTGGGTGGCATGTCTTCTATAGTTTCTCATTGTATCTACTAACCAAGTGTTTCTTGATCTCTTCATAAAATTACAGATCATAGATTTTAGCTTGCTTTCAAATAATTCATTTTCTTTTCTTATTTCCTGAAACGTTTTTCTCTTCAGGTTTTGACTTGTGATATTTGAAGACAGTTGGCCAAGCCATAAATTTCTACTTATACATTGTCAATAATTTGTTTGAAATTATGTTGAAAAAAAGCTTGTGCTGAAATTTTGACATGAGTGTCACTGCTGTTCTGAAAACATTAATGCCTCAAAACATATTTGACTCTCTTTACTTCAACCTCATTTCTAGCATCAAGCGATGGAGAATAAGATAAATGAATTGATGTGTATCCCTGTGAGCAATTCTATCCACTATTTCCTTCTACCAAAGAATTCTGACAGCTTGTCAAACTTTTCCTCATAAAGCACCATCATATGACTACTTTCATCAAACTACCTGTCGCTTCATACCCATTCAGGCTTGAAATAGCATCAGTGTTTCGCCAGTACTTTCTAGTGTTGGAAGAATTGCTCAACTGTACACATCGCTAAGAGTCATGTACTCTAGTGAACTAAGCAACAGAAAGAAAATTTAAAGTTTGGATTAGCTACTCTGGCTTAGATGTGTCACGTCAGAGCTTGTGCCTTCGCTTCCAGCTGTATGAAGAAATCCTAAAGATGCAGCAGTTCAGCACTGGGTTGCCTATTGGAAAATTTCCCCAATCACTCTGGGGCTGAAGATGGAGCAGTGTGCTATAGTCATGCTATAGGCTTGAAACTGTGTGCAGCAATTTGACTCTGTTCTTAGTTGGGTCTCTACGAGTTGGAATCAACTACATAGCACTATATTTGGTACATATTATTATATATTACTACATAGGCACAATAATTCAAGCTTTAAAATGGTAGACTTTTTAATCAATAAAATGAAGGACTGAAAAAAAAGTTGCCAGTATCTTTTTCCATCACAGCTATTAACAATTGATCTTTTGTCTCAGCCTATATTTAGATATAATTTGCAATAAGGGGTATGTTAAGCATATGCTTAAATTTCTTAAGGTATAGGATTATCCTGTTGGGCAATAAACTATACCAGTTTTCCAAGAACTAAGGGGTTTCTTAGACTATAAGACTGTCAATACTAACACCATGAGAGTACCAGGCAAATGAGAAAAGTTGATTTTCCTAGACTAATGCAACAAGACTGCTGTCTTTTTATTTCTGTTTTTTTTTTAATGATATACTCATTGACAACATTTCTAGATTTCTATAAGCATGTATCTCCAAGGTATAACTAAAGAAAGAATGGTAACTCCTTTTTATTTGTGCAGTTGACATTTTTATGTTTTATTTTCACCCCAAGATGATGATGATGATTTATTTATAATCATTGGAAAGGTACATGACACTTATCAAACATATGAAAGACAAAAATCCTGCAAGTTTTCCATCTAACTCAATAGAAAATGTGCCATATAAGAGTTCAAGAGCAAAGGAAGAGGCAGACAAGGATTGGGAGGAAAAATCAATGCTGGAAGTTTAATGAAAGAAATGTGTTCTAAGCTTTTGAGGAGAGATGTCAAGATATAAAAGGGACTTTGTTCAAGAAGGACTAGTCTAGTTTTCAGTGTATTGAGGGCTATTCATGCATAAATAATAGGAAAATGAATTTCTGTATGTTTTTCCCTGCTGAAACTTTCTGGTAATTTAAAAAATCACTTTGCAATGACCCTCTTTAACCTTAAGAATATTTTCTGCCTTAAACTCTGCTTTCTCTGAATTATATAGTTACATTAATTTCTGGTGGTTAATATTTGCCAGGTACTTCACTTTTTCTTACCCTTACTTTGAAGTTTATCTTATCACTACGTTTTAGATGTACCTTTTAAAACAGCATATACCTAGAAATAGAAAAGCCAATCATAGAATCTCTGTCTTTTCATAGTCAAGCTTTCACTAAACTGTAATTCTTTGAAGCTTATTGCATTATGTTATTTGGGTTTTTATCTCTTCGTTACTATCTCTAAGTGGACGAACTAAGTATCTATGCCAACTTCCTCCTGTAAATTACTAGAAACCCTGCATTACTTTTCTACTATTTTATCAATGCCCTTTAAATTTATGTTTGATGTAACATAACCAGCAAAACACTAAAACCAGTCAATATTTCTTTAACCTTTTATTATTTTGTAAGGAAATAATAACTTGGATCATATGTTTCATATAATTTTTGCCTAATATTTTATACAAGCCATGTTTTAAACTTTGTAATTAGTCATTTTTACAGTGATTTTAAATTTAGTCTCATAGCATATTACTAAAATTCATCTACCATGAATTGTCAAATCCTGATTCTTTCTTCTAAGTGTAATGGTTTTCTTTTTTTTAATCATTTTATTGGGAACTCATACAACTATAACACAATCCGTATAATGTCCATTGTCAAAATCATATTTGTACATATGTTAACATCATCGTTTTCAGAGCATTTTCTTTCTACTTGAGTCCTTGGTACTCACTCCTCATTTTAACCCCCTCTTTCCCTCCTTCATGAACTCTTGATAATTTATAAATTATTATTAAATGTAATGCTTTTTACTGATGGAAATTCTTCAGTGTTAGTTTTGAAGATGGAGGATTTGTGATTTTTTTTGCTTGGTTGGCTTTTACTCCCTCTTTGCTTCAAAATATCTGGGAGTTTTTTGTTGTCTTCTACTCTGACTTTTGTAGAACTATTTAACAAGGAATAGAGTCATAGAATAATAGCTATACACCTTTTGAAAAATTAAATACCTTGCATTTTTATGCCTTGTTATTTTATAATCTATGATTTAATCTAAGCAATCTCTTCCTTTCCTCCTCTTTCTCTCTATCTCTCTCTCCTGGTTAAATTTTCCTTGTTGCCTTTGGAGTCAATAATTTTTATTAAATGGAATTGATTTATTTTTTTATCCTTTTTGGACATTCCTTTGTCTCTTGGCAATGAAATTTTTAATTTTTTCTCAATCTGAAGGAAAACTTGAAACCATATCCTTTCAAATAAATTGGAAGTATCCTTAATGTGTGTAGCATATTTTAACTAAAATACAAACTTTAAAGTACATATGTTAACATATTTCTGCATATTAAAGATAAGACAAAGTTTTATTGTCTCTATCCATGTCTACCTATTTTTGTAAAGCTCAATGTCTAAACTAAACAAACATACGGTTATTTGTTATAACATATTCTGAAGAGGTACTTCCAAATCCATGTGTCAGAAAATGCCTACAGAGTTCATAAAATCACAATAAAATATTTAAAAAAGAAACCAATATAAAAAATCATAAGCAACTGGAACAGAACAATCTGAAACAAAATAAAAATAACAATCTGAAAAATAAAATAGCATATTCAATATGCTTATAATTAGTAAGGGAGAAATAGAAGCCAAGATGGAGGGAAAGTCACTATGACAGAGAACAGATTTGAAAAACAGTTACTTAAAACACTTAGAAATTAGAAATACATATATCTGAGTCTCAGAATAAAGAGGAACAATAAGCAACAGATTAGATATGGCTGTTAACACATTGGTGAGCCTATTGGCTAATAAATTTTACCAGAAAGTAACCCAGAGAAAGAAAGATTAGTCCAATGAAGGGAAAACTAGACACAAGAGAAAGTTCAATCTACATATTAATATGAGTTATAGAAATAGAAGAGGACGGGGCAATATTTGGAATGAAGAATTAGAAAACTTCTTAGTAAAATTAACAAGTAATATAAAACCACTGTTATCAAGTCCATTCCAACTCACAATAGCCTTACAAGCAGAGTAAAACTGCTCTTTCAAGTTTCTGGGACTAAATCTTTACAGGCACTGCAACCTTCATCTTGCCTATGATGAGCTTGAATCACAGAACTTATGGTTAGTAGCTCACTATGTAATCCAGTACCCCACTAAGGGAATACCAAAAATAGACTTGAGAGATAGAGTGTGGCTCCCCTTCAGACTTGACTGGAAAACACTCACAAGGCCACCAAACAGATCTTGAGCTATTTATAGACTTTTCCCTTTTTGCCAGTGACTTTCTATTTGTTATTATTATTTTGTTCTTACTTTCTGCTGTTGTTATTGTTTTGCTGGTTTTTACTTCCTTTGTTGTTTTATTTGGCTTTGCCTAGTTTATGCACTTATTAATGTATCTGCATGTCTATCAAAATAAGAGAGGCAGGATAAAAAGAATGGAACCAATGATTCTGGGATGATACAGGGGAAGGGGAGGCGAGAGAAAAGTGGAGGGGGAGGGCAACCTAAGGACAAGGGAACAACAAGTGAACTAAAATCAATAGAAAGAAGGTTGTAGGAAGTCTAAAGGAACTTAATCAAGAGCAAGGTAGCAGTGAGGAATTACTAGACCCAAATGAAGGCAGAACATGATGGTGGGACAAGAGGGAAATAAAAAAGGAAAGAGAGGAAAGAACAAGGCAAAGGACATTTATTCAGGCCTAAATACAGTCAGGGTACAGCATAGCATCGATAAAGCACACAACTTTTCTCTTGCTCTTTGGTGCTTCCTTCAACCCACTATTAAGACTTCAGTTCTATCTTACAATCAGATTAGACCAGAGCACTGCACACTGCTACAGATAAGAGCCCACAACACAAGGAATCCAGGATAGACACATCCCTCAGGGCTAACAAAGAGAGCAGAGAAAACATGAGGATTAAGGGAGGGTAGGGAGAGGGACAAGGAATTGATCACAAGGATCAACCTAGAGCCCCCTCCCAAGAGGACAAATAATGGAAAAGTAGGTGAGGGGCAATGGAGGAGGATGTAAGATATGGAAAAAAATAATGCCTAACTTATTAAGGGGAGAGTGGTGAGGGGAGGGAATGAGGTGAGGGGGGAGAAATAGAGAGCTGATAGCAGGGGCTCAAATGGGAAGAGAATGCTTTGAAAATGATGATGGCGGCATATGTGCAAATGTGCTTGATACATTGGAGGAAGGTATGGATTGTGAGAAGAGCTGTAAGAGCCTCCAATAAAAGTATTTTAAAAATGAAGAAAATATTCTAAAACTGATTGTCATGATGATTGTACAAATCTTCTTGAAGCAATCAAACTATGGAACTATACAATATGTGAATTATATATAACTAATTAATAAAAATTGTTGAAAAAATTTTAAAGATGATATTTCATTTCTGTCATTTCAATGCATTTTCGTTGAGGTGATAGTCGACCTAGCCATTTCTCTGATCTATTTGTACTTACAGATGCATTTTGAAGCTCAGTATGAGATAATAACTGAACAAAGGAAATAATGCAATGTCATTCTTATTTTTAACACTTTTTCAGATGACTTTCTTTACATTTCACTTAAGCCTTGCTGATTAACAACAGACTGTGAAAAGCAGACCTTTCTCAATAGAGATTCTTCCATGGTTTGGACAACCGAAGTTCCATGTTACCAAAGAACTTCATAGCTTAATTCTGGTTGCAGAGATAACCTTCATGCTATAAATCAATGCACCAGTTTCTTTTACACTGCAGGGAAGCCAGACAGACTGGGACAATTTGGCATCAAGAGAGGTGTGAATTCCCTCTATTTATCTTACTAAAGTGTTAACTTCCATTATTTGAGTGCTTGCAATTTTATTCACAACCAAAAATGCTCAGCATCACTCCTGGAAACTTAATTAAATCACCTTTCTTTCCTTAGTGCCTTTCATATACCCTGCTATTTGCTATATAAACAACAAGTTCCTGGGGAGCAATGAAAATAATTTGTATATATATGTGTGTATATTTATACATACATACATTTCTTAATGTAAAGAAGACTTTCACTATTCTGCCAAACATTTATCAATAGTAGCAATGAATTTGTTTTTCATGTAATAAAACTGTGAATTTTACTGCAGACTTAAATAGTAGCACATATCTGTAAGTGATGTTGGTTGAAAAGAATGCTGAAGGCAGAGTACGAATTTGAGTTCAAATTCTGTAGGTACTTTTTGGTATCTAACACTAATATTGGGCTGGTTTGATAACCATTCTGTGATTCTGTTGTTTTTAGGTGCCATCCAGCTGGTGCCAACTCCCAGTGACCCGGTGCACAAACAAACAAACTACTGCCGAGTCCCTGACTCAGCCAGGTTCTCTGTAAAATGGATGTCAAACGCCCATCTAACAGCTTATGTTCCTGCAGTGGATTAGATGCTGATAATGCTGGAATCTGCGCCACTGCTACTTCAAATACCAGAGGTGTCACTGGAGGTGAACAGGTTGCTGCAGAACTTCCAGACAAAGAACACACTAGGGAAAGGGAATCGATGATCCAATTTTAAAGGAGTTAGCCAATAAATGCCTTTTCACTCACAAGAGAACATTTCCTGATACAATGCCAGAAGAGCCCCTCTGGTTGGAAGACACTCAAAGTAAGGTGGAGGCAGAGCTGCCTTCTCAAAGAGGAGTGGACCTTAATGACGTGAATGGAGCAAAGCTTTCAGGAATTTCATTTGCAGATGAGACATGACTCAAAAGGAGAAGAAAAAGCTGCAACTATGCATTAATAATCAGAATGTGGAAGGTATAAAATATGAATCTAGGAAAATTGGAAGTTGTCAAGAATTAAGTGGCACATAAACTATTGATATGACAGGCATGTCAGAGAAAAAATGGACTGGTATTTGCCATTCTGATATGGTTTACTGTGCCAGGAATGACAAATTCAAGAGCAATGGTACTACATCCATGGTCAAAAAGAACATTAAGATCTATCTTGAAGCATAATGCTGTCTACGAAAAGATAATATCTGCACACATATAATGAAGCGCAAATAAGCACAACTATTATTCGAATGTATGCACCTATCACTGATATCATATTCTAACTTCTTAAATTTTAATATTCATAAAACATATCAAGATTCATTTAAAATTACAATTGATTGGAGTGTGAAAGTTGGAAACAAAAAATGGTAGTTGAAAACCATGGCCTTAATGATAGAAACAGCACAGGAAATGTCATTATAAACTTCTGAAAGGTCAATGAACTCTTCACTGAAAATACCTTTTCAGAAAATAGAAACAGTGACTATTTGAACCTGACCAGATGACACACCTAGAAATTCAAGTGACTGCATCTGTGAAATGAAACAAATGGAGAAGATCAATCTCATCAGGCAAAACAAGGCCAGAGCATGATTCTGGAACACACCATCAATTGTTCAGACAAGTTCAGATTGCAGCCAAAGAAAATTAAAAGAAATCCATAAGAGCCAAAATAGAAACTCAATTATACCCCACATGATCATAGAGGAGATCTGAGTAACAAATTTGATTCATTGGACACAAATTATCACAGAGCAGATGAGGTGTTGAGTCATCATACAGGAAGAAAGCAAAACATCATTATCAAAGACAGGGGAGAAAGAAAGAAAAGTGTTAAAAGAGACTTTGAAACAAAAACTTCCTTCTGAAAGTAGAGTAGCTGAAGCTAATGGAAAAAATGATGAAGAGCTGAGCAGAAAATTTCAAAGGGCAGCACAAGAAGCAAAGTAGTGAAAAAACTGAGAATTTGAAAGCCAAAAAGAACATAGCCAAAACCAAAGAACATAGCATGATTCAAGCTGAGAAAACTGAAAAGAAAGTTCAAGTTTCAATACTGAAGTGTTCTGTAGGCAAAAGATGGAATGATGTGGGAATCATCAAGAGAAGATGGAAGGCATACATTAAAAAATGTACTAAATAGAATTGGATGAAGTACAGCCCTTTCAAGATTTAGCATACGATCAACAACCAGTGGCATTACAGAAAGAAATCCAAACTTCACTAAAGGTGTTAGCAAAAAAAACAAGGCTTCAGGAATTGACTGAATACCAAATAAAATGCTTCAAAACACTGATAAAGCCCTGAAAGAGTTCATTCATATATGAACAAAAAATTGAAAAATTTCTACTGTGGCAGTCATGGCTTATGTTAATATCATGATTGAGATGTAGGGGTGGAGTCTAGCCTGTTAATCTGGAGATAGCCATTGAGTAGCCAATGAGGCCTCTGTGTGGGCATGGATTTCTCCTTATATGTCTGGGAAATTTTGCAATATTTACCTCATGGAGATGAGAAGCTATCTCCCCAGTTGTTGGGAGTTAGTCTCAGAGACGATGAATCACAGACAAGACAAGATGGCAGCATCCGAGAAGCTGGAGGAGCCTGCGGAGAGACCACACAGCTCGGCCTTGATGGAGCCAGACCTCTTAAGCTGGGGCAGCCACATGGAGACCTCTGCCAGCGATGAGTTGCTTCTGCCACTACGGTATGCTGTTGATGGACCCTCAGCCCTGGAAGCAAGGAGTCATGTGGAGACCCCTGCCAGTGCCAGGATTCTGCACCCACTGACCTGTGACTTCGTGAGTTGGAAGGAGACATTATAGACTGATTTTGGGCATATGAGTTAATATCGGACTTATGACTTTGAACTGGACTGGACTGGGATGTTTTCTTAATGTCCTGTTCCTCTTGTATATAAACCTTTTCCTTATATCCTTATATACGTGTCTATGAAATTTGATCCTCTAGTCTACCCGGACAAACATATCTACTTTGTTGACCTACTGGAAGACATCCATATTTATGTTATTACAAAGAAAGATGACACAAAGAATGCGGAAACTACCAAATAATATCATTAGCATAAAAGTAACATTTTGTAGAAGATTGTTCAACAATGGTTGCAGTAGTACATCAATGGAAGCTGGTCAGAAGTTCAGACGGGGTTCAAAGGAGTATGTAGAACAAGGATATCAGTGAGGATGACTGATAGATTTAGTATGAAAGAAGAGAAACAAAAAACATATATACTTGTGTTTTAATGGTTATGCAAAGGTATTCATCTGTGTGCACCATAACAACTTATGGATAACCTTGATAAGAATGGAAGTTCCAAAACACATCATTGTGCTTATACAAAAACTGTACATGGATCAAGAGACAATTGTGCTAACAAAACAAGAGGATACTTCATGTTTTAAAATAGACAAGAAAAGTGTGCATCAGAGTTATCTAGTTTCATCATACTCAGTCAATTTATATGTTAAACAAACAATTTAAGAAATGACTATATGGAGAAAATGTGGCATCAGAATCAGAGGAAGAGTGATCAACAAGGTGCGTTCTGCAGGTGGCACACCCTTGATTGCTAAAAAGTGAGAAAGACTTGAGCACCTAATGATCTCTTTGAATGGATTGCACATAATGTATAAATAAAACAATACCTTACAATTGGACTCATTGTCAACATCATGATAATAGGAGAAAAGATTGAAGTTGTCGAGGAGTTAATTCTATTTGGATCAACGATTAATGTCTATGGAAGCAACCATCAAGAAATCCTATGACTGTATTGCAACAGACAACTCTGCTAAAAAAATACCTTTTTAAGGTGTTCAAAAGCAAAGATGTGACTTGACCTACTAAAGTGTACTTGCCTCAAACCATGATATTTTCAATCTCCTTATGGACATAAGAAAGTATATGGAAAATCAATAAGGAAGACCAGAAAAAAAACTAATGTATTTGAATTATGACTTGGACAAAGAATATTATTGCCATTATCACTTTCTAAACATTTACTTTCTATTTGTGCCCTTAGTCTACACCTCTTCTTTTTTTTCCTCCCTCCCCCCTCTACAGCATATTTTTAAATGCAAAGAGGATATACTTTTAGATTTTTGCCAACTGTTTTCCCCAGTATTCTGGAGGCATTAGCATTCTATGCTACTTTTATTATTTTTTAAAGCAAAATCGGTGACAAAAGTTGACAAAGTGTTGTTTACAAAAATACCTCCTGCGGAGAGAAAGTGGTCGACAAACAAATATAGAAGTTGCATGCTATTTGTGTAAATATATGGAAGTATAGAAAATGGGACTTTACCAAGCACCTAATTTAGGGAATGAAAGACAAAAAAGAATCTAAGAAGAAGGAGAAAACAAGACAAGATGTATGCGGGTTTGGGGCAGTGGAGAAAAGGCAGAAGAGGACTTCTCCAAAGATATCCAGGCAATTTGCTTTTCACTGCTTATATATGAGTAATGTCATCAAGGTAAATTCACCTTTGAGAACTATCATGGCTATCATGACAGAAGAGAACTGTCTCACGGATATCTGAGACTGCCATCTCTAGACAGTCTCATCTTTTTCATGAGGAGTGGCTGGTGGTTTGGAACTACTGATCTTGCAGGTGTCAGTCCCAGGTGTAACACACTCCCCTGCCAGGACTCCTTGAAAAGGTCACTGTATTTGTGTGTGTGCATGAGTGGTGGTTGCTGTTGCTGTCATTGTCAGTCACCGTGGAGTTGCTTCTCATTCATGGTGACCATATGGACCACAGAAGGAAATGTAGACAAGTCCTATGCCATCCTCTCAATCTTTGCTATGTTTGAGACCATTGCTGTAACCACTGTGTCATTGCATCTCATCGAGAACCTTTCTTTTTCCTTGAGCCTCCACTTTCCCAAACGTGATATTCTGATCCCTCTTGGTAGTAAGACTTGAAGAAGTCTTGATACCCTTGTTTATAAGGATGAACTTATGTACTTCTTCCAAGACAGATGGCCTATTCAATATTCTTCTCCAACACCTTAATTAAAATTTGTCGATTATTACAACACTCGTTGTCTGGATTTCATGTGTGTGTGAAGTGATTGTAAACACCGTGGCTTATATCAGGTATACCTGATATAGCCCTCAAAGTGACATCTTTGCTCATTAACACTTTAGAGAAGTCTATTGCTGCAGATTTGGCCAACGAAATACATAGTTTGCTTTGTGATTGTTTGCATGGGCATTGATCATGGAGAGGAGTAAAATGAAACCTTCACAACTTCAATAGTTTCTCTCTTGACCTTGATGCTATTGATCCAGTTGTAAGAATGTTTTCCTTTACAATTCATCCTGAAAGTGGCAGTCATTGATTTATTGATTTATTGAGTGACGCTTCCTTGGTTGTTGGCTATGGTATTATCTCCAATTTTTAATGATGTCGCTCATTGTTCCAGTTGGAAGGATTTGGGGTCTCTTTAGGCTGAAGAGTCATACATACTGAAAACAATAAACTTTGATCTTCCTTATGTTTCAAGTCTTGTTCACTTTCAATAAGCAAGGTTATGTTATCTGCATTTCACAGATAAATGAGTCTTTCTCCCATCTGGATACCCTATTCTTCATATACTCTATTTTCTCAAAAGATTTACTTAGTTTACAGATTAAGTAAACCTGGTGGGACAATACAACCCTGATGTAGACCATTGCCCATCCCAAACCACATGGTGTCTCCTTGTTCTGTTCTGTTCTGTTGTAAAACTTAGTTGTGCTCATGTGGGACCTGCACATTGACCAAGAGGCAGTAGTCATTCGAACAGAACAAGGAGACACCATGTGGTTTGGGATGGGCAATGGTCTACATCAGGGTTGTATTGTCCCACCAGGTTTACTTAATCTGTAAACTAAGTTTTATGGAGTTCTCATTGTTCATAATGCTATAAATAATTTTTCATGGTCTGCACAGTGTGATGCCTTTACACAGTCAATAAAATAGTCAATAAAATACATGTAACCATTTTTCTGATCTATTCTGGCTTCTGCCAAGATCTATCTGATATTAGCCACTGTAATGACGATATACTGTCCTTGTCATAAGTATAAAAATATGGGATTATTATGTGCGCATTATTTCATTAAAATTATAGAACATAATTATCATTTATACTTAATGTCATCTAGCTGGTGACCAATTAACACCAAACTAGTTGCTGTGGCGTCTATTCTGACAACGGGAACCTCGTGGGCTGCAGAGTAGAATTGAGGGACACAAGGTCTTTGTGGCTGGGATCTTTTTTTTTTTTTTTTGGCTGGGATCTTTCAAAAGCAGATTTTCAGGCCTTTCCAGCCTCACCCCAGGTGGGTTCAAACCACTATCTTCTGGGTCTGTATCAGTGCACTTACCACTTAAGCTTTGGTGCCACCTAGAGACTCTCTGATGAAAGCACAGATGATCGGAAGCATGCCTATAAACATATCAGGCAAGTAATTGATTGACAACCTAAATTTTATTTATTTATTCATTCATCCATTCATTCATTCATTCATTCCTTTTGCATAGAGAAGCCAATGGCAGCCTTTGCATGAGTACATGCATTTCCTGGAATGTGCGCTAAGAGCAAAAAGTAAAACAAACATGAGCAACCTTGCACTTGCCTACTAAGGGTTGGAGATTACCAAAACTTTTAACTTCCACCACCTGGTCCTGTTATGATGGCCTAGGAGTTTCTCTACCAGTGTTTTCCACTCACTGGACTTTGTGCTGGAAGCATCAGCCTGCAGAGTTTTGTCAGCCATGTTTCCTTGGGGCATTCATGTCTTCTCACTTGAGTACTTCAGCAAAAAATGTTTCTGCCCTCACCTTTCCTCTTCACTTTTTTTGAAGGCAGTCTGACACCTCAATGCAAGAACACTTTGTTCTTTTAAACTGGCACTCTGTAATGCTCCCCTTCCCAACACGATCACTAAAGACAAATGTGTGCACAAGCAAAAGTGGTGAAGATAGCTAATGGTGCCCGGCTACCAAAAAATGTAGCATCTGGGTTTTTAAAAGATTAAAGATAAACAGGTAGCCATCTAGCACAGAAGCAACAAAGTCCACATGGAAGAAGCACACCAGACTGAGTGACCACGAGGTGTTGAAGGGATCAGAAAAGTATCAGGCATCAAAGAACTAAAAATTATATCATTATAAATGAGGAGGAGTACAGGTTGGGGACCCAAAGCCCATATGTAGGTAAAGTCATATCGCCTGATAGAAGGGTCGTGGGAAGGAGATGAACCATTGAGGGTGCAGTGTAGCAATGATGAATTGCACAACTTTCCTCTAGTTCTTCAGTGCTTCCTCCTCCCCACTATCATGATCCCAATTCTACATTACAAATCGGATATACCTCAGGATGCTCACTGGTACAGGTAGGAACTGGAAACACAGGGAATCCAGGACAAATAAACCCTTGAGGACAAGTAGTGAAAGTGGAGGGTGGAAGAAAGGTAGGGTAAGAAGGGGGAACTGATCACAAGGATCTACATATAACCTCCTCCCTGGGGTATGGACAACAGGGAAGAGGGTGAGGGAAGACTAACTTGTGAAAAAATAATAATAATTAACAAATTATAGGGTTCATGCGGGAGGGAAGAGCAAGGAGGGGGGTTGGGAAATAAGCTAATATCAAGGTCTTAAGTAGAAGGCAAATATTTTGAGTATGAAGAGGGAAACAAATGTATAAATGTGCTTGACACACAATGGACGGGATGTATGGGTTGTGATAAGAGGTGTACCAGACCCCAATAAAATGATTTGAAATAAAAAATAATAATGATGATGTCTGATCCCTTGTTCTTCCATGAGCCACGAGGGGGCGATGCTGGGTCAGCGGTGGAACACTCTCCTAGAGCAGGTGGCCCAGAACCAGAAGTGTGTCTTTAGAAAGCTGCGGGCCAGGATGCAGGGTGATTCTGTGCGTGCTCAGCCGCGAACTGGAAGGTGAGGGGTTTGAACCCACCAGCGACGCTGCAGGAGGATGTGATAGTCAGCCTCGGTAGAGATTCTTCCCAAACGCACTGCAAGCCGGTAGGACAGAGTAGAACTGCCCCTGCGGGTTTCTGAAACGCTAACTCTTCACCAGCAAAGAAAGTCTCATCTTGCGCCGGACGAGGAGTTAATGGGTTCAATCTGCTGATTTTGTGGTTAACAACGCAAGCCATACAGCCTACGGCACCAGCCTTGAAAAACCAAGGTTGCGGGAATACCCGATGATCCTCTAAGGGCCAATAAGGGAGACTACCAGAGGAAAAGCATTTTTCAATGTAGTTTGTTTATTTTTATCAGTTGCAAAGACAAACCACACACTATGCATCTCGATAGTTCAATCACATTCATCAGTGTGGCTCTCTACGCCTAGAAGTCAGCCCTTGCAAACCCGAGACGACAATGTGGCCCCCACAACCCATCGTGAGGATGGCTACACACGGTGTCCCAGGTGGCTCCTGTGTGGGTTGGGGCTGGGTGGGGGTGGGGGTGGGAGTAAATGCGGCCCAGGGCTTGCAAAGATTTTCACCACGTGATCCTGAATGCCCAGAACCTCAGAGACCGCAAGAGCTACAGAAGGAATGACTCCATTCTGAATAATACAGTTTCTCAAGGTAATGTGCTCTGCTGTGCCTGCTCATTTCTCCCCAGGAGGGGCTAGTGGTTTTGAACCTCTGATCATGTTAGCAGACCATTGTGCAAGTTCTGAGCTGCCCGTGTTCCATATTGACTACCAGCAATATTAAAACATTCGCTTGTCTCCACACCCCCTGAACCCTCTTTCTTCCACCCCTAATTCAGGTAGCTTAGCATAGTTTCCAATGTTTCATTGTGCTAGCAATTATCTTTACTCATATGATACATTCATATGCCACTATTACTTTTTGTCATTAACTTCAGGCCGCCTACGAATCTTCCCTATCACAATTACAGATGATAGAATCCGAAGGTTCGTAAAACCTTTTGTCTTCTTTCTCCCTCTATCACACAACAGTTGATATTCATATTATTTCAATATTTTAAAAACTGCTTGGTAACCATCATATCCAGATGTGTTAAAATTACTTTTACATTTCAAAGCTTTAGAATAAACCACACCCTTTTCATTCATTTCTGAATTGGTTGGAATGCATCCACCAGTAGTTTTTTTTCTGGAAGGTTTATGGAAAATACAGCTACTTTTCAGATTATAAACACCTGATTTACAAACCAAACACACACACCCGTTTTATGATATTAAAAATTCAAAGTACATGCAATGGTTTGTAAGAACAAGTGGACTCAGAGTCCCAAATAACTTGCTACTCCATGGGGTTAAGGCGGCATCAGGAAGGCTTCCTTGATTATCCCTCCCCCTTGACCTTGATGCTTAGTAAATAGACAATATTTTTCATTGACAGCAACCAACCACTTTGTTCTGACAAATTAGCTGATGATTTGTTGGTACATGTGACCTCTCTCAGCCTTCCCTTTTGCACTGGCTGAATGCACTTCACATTCTTTACTAATATGTATTTAAGCCTGAAGTTCCTCATCTCATCGAAGAAACAAATTTTATTTACTATTTCTCATTTTCCTTGGCACTTACAATGAACAATGCTGGGCACACTGGGCACAGAGCAACACTGCTGCTCTTCCCATTCAGTCTTTATACTTCCTCCATGTAAATTTATATAGCACATTACTTTATTCTTCTTCTACTTCTAGTTCTTCTACATTGATAGTCCCTATACTGGTTCTGATATTTCTGTAACATCTTAGCTCACTTGGGAGGAGTTAATTATATTCACTTTAAAACTACACCCCCCTCACTCCCCGCTCTTTTGCTATCTGGAGATTAATTTCTTGTCTAAACTGGGTTTGCTGACATTTAATAAAGCAATTTTCCCCACCATGTTGGTGATTCAATCCTGGCTCCTCACATTTTTGTTTGATATTGTTATTGGCCTGGCGGTGGGTAATGTTCTGGTGTCTGAATGGGGCCCAGGGGACTATGGAAGCAAAATGCTAGTAGATTGTCCCAGGGATTGCTCTCTGATTGTGTCTGGCGTCAGTGATCCAGGCACTTACCCTCATCGCTCTGCATTGAGGCAAAAGCAGCTGATGCTCACGAAAGCAAAGGACTTGGTCCAGCTGTTCCACATGCATCCAGCCTAATCATTAATTCCCCGGAGCCTGACCAACTCAAAACATACGCTGGCTTGGAGCATGATACATTCTTTGACACTATTCCATGTCGACCACAAAACCCACTTCTCTCTCTCTCTTTTTGGACAGTGGTTTAGATGAATCTTTTACTCTGCTTTCTGTATGTAATGAGTTCCTCAAAGTATGTGGTTCTAATTTGCTAGCACCACTTTGAAGGTATCCTTTTGCTTGTCACTTTGTCCCTCTGTGGTGTCTCGGTGTGTTGCTGGGATGCTGAAATCTGTACCATAGAATTTCAAATACTGTCAGTGATGCTCATGTAGGATAGGTTTCAGAAAACTTTAAACTATGACAGACTGGGCAGGTGGACCTGGAGATCTGTATCTACATACCGATCGATATCTGGAAATTGACCAGTGGACATTTTCTGAAAAGCGGTGAATACATTGCTTGAAAATGAGTCCCACCAATTGGGAAGACACTCAAAGACTTGGAAAGAGCCACGTCCTCAATGTAGAGTCAACCTGAGTAAGGCAGACGGTCAAGATTTCATGATCTCCATGTGCTGATGTGTCATGACAGAGGATTTGAAGATATTGTCGCAAGCATTCATTAATAACAGTTATGTGAACTGTACAAAATGTGAAAATTTGATAGATGACTCTAACAACAATAAAGAGAATGAGCATTCCTGGGGGGAAAGGTTGGCGAAGATGAGGAGGGGTTGAGAGAGAACTGATATCCAGGCATTCAAGAGGGACGAAAATGTCTTGAAACTGATTTTGGTAGCAATTGTACAATGCCAGGTGATGTGATTTAGCTGTGATATGATGGTATGATGTCTGGGTTAACTCCTACTAAGATGATTTGGGGGAGGGAAAATGCAATCGGTTGCATAAGAGCAATGACCTAGGTATTAGTGAGTTGAAATGAAATAGCATTGGTCATTTGGAATCAAACAAATATTGGTGTCCTTGTTAGGTGCCATCAAGTTGGTTCTGACCCATAATGACCCTACCCACAACAGAACAAAAAAAACACTGCCTGGGACTGCACCATCCTGACAATTGTTCCTAAGTTTGCACCCACTGTTGCAGGCGCTGGTCAATCCATCTGGGCCAGGGCCCTGCCTCTTTCTGACTGAACCAAGTATGAGATCCTTCTCTGGGATTCCTCTCTCTTGCTAAAACGTCCAAACTATGTGACACCGAGTCTCACTATCCCTGCCTCTAAGAAGCACTTTTCTGGGCTTCTTCTAAATCGGATCTATTTGTTCTCTTTCCAAAGAGGAAGAGACGGAATATTCATATCAACTTTTGCAACTGCAATTGATCAAACATGCAATCAAGATGCAATGATAATTATAAGTGATCAAAATAGAAAAGTTGAGAGTGAGGAACGGGGATCAATAGCTGGAAAATCTAGCCTTAAAGATAGAACAGATTTTTCTAAGATTAAACTTACTCACTGCAAATAATAGATTTCACACAAGAACTGCTAAATCACAAGTTTAATGGTTGAAATCCACTAGTTTCTAAATGATAAGTCAACTGTTCATACTTAGCCAGCAGTTCCTCTGAAGAAAGTCCCAATGATCTGTTTTCTTAAAAATTACACCCAAAAAAGCACTATGGATCAGTTCTCCTCTGCAACATGTGGAGTTGCAATGAATCAAAATGTACATGTTAGCACCCAGCAACAACAGAAACATTGACTTACTGAGGTTGTGAAATGCATGTAGATGAATGCGATTTTTGAAAAAAGACAGTAAGTTTATGTTCAGGTTGAAAATTGGTATAATTAAGGAAGAAGATGAGTCTGTCTACTCCGGGGAAGATTTAAAGTCTTAGAAAACCAAAAAGGGGGGTTTTCTCGATCTTACAGAGTTGCTGTAAGTAGGAATCGAATGAATGGCAGTAATTTGGGTTCTGGGAAGAAAATACTATACACCCAGGCTGGAATACACAGGATTTAAGCAGATGTTTGATTCAATATCCTGCTTCCGAGCAAGGTCATGAGCCAGATCATCCATTGCTCACATGCAAATTCATGTTGAAGGTGAAGAAAGTAAAACAAATCCACAAGAGCAAAAATACAGCCTGAGTTCATCCCACAAAGCTACTGACCCTCTCAAGAACAGGTCTGAATCATTGAACACTAATAATGGAAGACCCGGTGAGCTCTGGAATGACATTAAGGGCATTTTACATGGAAAGGGCAAAAGATCTTTAGAAAGATAGAAAGGAAAGACCAAAATGGATGTCAGAAAAGGCTCCCAAACTGAACTGTGGACATTGATTAGCTGGGCAGGGCGGGGGCATTGGGCACAAAAGGAGGGGGGAACAAATGACATGAAATAATGAAACAGAAGAGGAGAAAGAACAGCTTCCAAGGTTGGCTTATAGATTTAAAAAAAGTAACATAATGAGATGTGCAAAGATTCACTAACTAGTATTCAGAAGGGGAGAATAAGGTTTAAACTTCTCAAACTGAAGCAACATTGGGGGTGGGGCTATCCAAATCTCAAGTTGCAGTATTTAAGGATTCTGTGGAGTATTGGGATGCCCCGCACTGAGCTGCTGACCACATCCGAACCCATCAGTTGCTCCAAGGGACAAAGACAGGGTTGGCTGCACCTATAAAGATTTAAAGTCTTTGTCACTAAAGCCACATTTGAAGTGGGGGGGGGGCACAGGGGGAGTTCTCTGTTACACTGAGGTGGGAAGTACCCTTTAGAAGATGTAAACTTCCTAGTGAGTGTGACTTAGGTGACTATTCTTTTTGTTTTCCTCGGGGTATGGTCTGCTGAAAGACAAGAACGAGACCGCCAGCAAAGCCATTCCCTTGTGCATCTCAGACAGAGAGAAATCCTAGGACCCCTGGAAAAAGAGATTATTCCAGGTCTCCGTTGAAGTGGCAGACACCGAGTCTGGAGGCACCAGAGACTGCGGCAACGGAGCTGGGCTCACACCAGAATCAAAGGCAAGGAATCTGTGAAAATGAGCAGAGTGTGTTACAGCATTGTGATTTCAGAACCAAGAAGAGGGGCAGAGACCAAGAGGTCGTGTGGCTGGGATGCTGAGGCCGAGAAAGAGACCTAACAGCTAGCGGAGGAGAGTTGTTGCTGCGGGTCGAGGGAGCATTCTTACAGTTTACTGATCTGGACTCGTGGTCACCCGTGAGCTCCCCTGACAAGCCCACGAAAGCCCCTTCATCGTGAGTAGTTTCTGTGAGTTCAGAGTCAGTGTGGCCTTTGCAGTGAACTCTCTAACCCAGCAGAGATGTACTGTGGGGTGGGGGGGAATGACAGGTCGGAGCTGGAAAAGATGGATGGAGACTGAGGCAGATCTGACCCCTGCCTGGTGGCAAGAGGGAAGTCAAAGGAGCTCCCCTCTGGCCCACCCTGCCACTGCCCATATGGATTTATGGGACGAAGAAGCTTCTCAAGGGTAGCAGTGTAGGAATAGGGAATGTTCTGATTCATTTGCATATCAAAACAGGGTGATTCATGGTACAGGGAACTAAAGATTTTTTTTTTTTAACTGGTGCCCTCAGTTCAAGAGAGAAATGTTTCCACTTTAATGGTATTTGAGGTGGTTTTGTGGACTTGCATCGTTAGTAGTGTCCATGGTTCCCCGAAGAGATGCAGGCGGGAAGGCAAAGGCAGCACTTACATGAGTCCACACGGAAATGCGAAGCTTGGTGTGCCAGCTGAAATCTCCAGAGTTCTGTGTTTTTTTGTGTGTTTGCTTTCATGTTTTAAATGGATGCTGTGTTAAAGATAACTCTCATAGTTTTATATTTGGAGTTATCTGAATATATTCAAATGATGTGCTTCTTCTCAGATTACGCGTAACCCTTCTCTCAGGAATAATGAGGATCCACAAAACCCCATTGCCCTTAAAACAATGTTGACGCAGAGGGACACAACCACCACCCCCGTCCCCTGGTTTCTGAGACTGACTATGCAAAGAGCAGAAATCACAGTCTTTCTCCTAACGAGCTGGTAGTGGCTTTGAATTGCCAACACTTTGGATCACAGGCCCACCTATGACCACTCCACCACCAGGGCTCCTGCAGAGAGTTGACCATGATCCCAGACAGGGTTTCCAAGAGTGTACATCTTTTGAAAGTTAAAAAATATATATATTTTTTTCTCCTACAGAGAGGTTGAAGGGTTTGAACTGAAGACCTTGTGATTAACCTCCAAACACAGGAGACAATGTCCCCAGAGCTTCTTAGAAACATGATCATCATTAGCTGTGATTATATGTTTAGTCGTTATCTGTGACTGTACGTTTTTTATAGTTTGATTTGGGGGGAAAGATGGGGATTGTGTCACCTCTAGAGTAAAGTGACCAGATTTTAAGCAAGACAACATGGACCTGGGGTGAGGGGGCGGGTTGATTAAAATTTTGGTCTATATGGAGCAACAAAAATTTTCAAAGAAGGCAAAAATAATATTGTAATATATTTTAATTTTAAAATGCTGTGGGACATTGTTAAATTGTTAAAAAGCAGAATGTCTGGTCACCTTACTCTAGAGACCACAGAATATAAATTTAAAGGTGTTATGATTGTAATATTTCATCTTTTTGTAACTAGTTCATGACCGATTTTTATCAGCATGGGGGATTTAGTGTCATGCTAAACTGGGTAATAGATGGCTTTATTTACCAATAGGCACTTGAAAAACCTAAGTTAGATGAACAATCCATGGCCATCTTCTGAGTGTCCTGTCACAGTGACATCTTGGTCACTGCTTTCTCCCACAGCATTTAACTATCCTTAAAAAAAAAAAAAAAACAAGTTTGAATGAGGTTGGTTTTGCCTGAAGGCACTCCTTGTCAAGACTTGTTCTTTTTTGTAATTCGGGAATCCCTGAGTCCAGTCTTTCCCCACATGACTCTGGGAAAAAAATAGCTACAACCTGGTCTTCACAGAGGAAATCAGGTTTCAAGAGGATGTGTCAGGCATTTTCTCTTGGCTCACTCCAGACCCACATTCCATTTTTTCCCCTAACTTGCTCCTGGCCAGAGGAGGTGGGCTTGTATAAATCATTTGGCAGGTCCTCTGGCTACTGGTTGGCAGTGATCAATGGTAGAATATCCGAAGGAACATAGCTCTGTGAAATGCCCCCGGGTTGAGCGTATTCTTACACTAAAGATCTGAGTCCTTTCAATTCTATGGTACTTTTCTCCTGGCATCCAAGGACTGCTCCAACCTTTTCCTGTTGACATAGGTGGTCCACAGACTTCCTAAATCAGGTCAAAGGATGACCCTGCACCTCACAAAGGAAAGATCGGTGCCACTAATAAATAAAACAGAACAGCTGGTGGCTAGCAGGTGAGTGCTTTACTGCTGCACCACCAGACTCACAGTAGTTTTAATGCACTCCTTGCCATCAAGTTGATTCTGATTCCTAGTGACCCCGGTTGCATAGAGGTTGCTAACTGCAAGGTCAGGAGTTCTAGGCCACCAGGCTTTCTTCAGGAGAAAGATGAAGCTTTCAGGATTTCTACACCAGTAAACAATTATGGTCACAGAAACCCACGGGGGAAGTACTCCTTTGGAATATAGGGTGAGTCGGAGTAACTCTTACATGGGTTTCAAATAGTGGGGCCAAGACAAGTTTGGGGTTCATGGGCAGTAAGAACCTATATTAGTTATATGATTGCAAGTGAAGGAAGCCCTGTTAGAATTATCATAAGCAAAAATTAGTTCATTCTTTTAACTAAAAAAAAAAAATCTCAGGGCTGATGATCAGATCAGGCCATATAAGGAGGGCAAACGCCGTCATGTGGATATTTATGTGTATCTACAAATAGGTTCTTAGTTCCCCTGCCCCATCTCCACCTTCATTATTTCTTAGCTTTGTTGTTGACTTCACTATCAGCCAGCTAGAGGAGGCTCCCAGCAGGTCTGAACTTAGACCTAAACTTAAGATATTTTTATGCCTAGCAAGCCCAATAGAAAGAGAACTTCTGCTTTTCAGCTATGACAGCAAAAAAGTCTCTGTAGGCTCATTAATTGGAAAAGCTTGTGTTGTGTGATTCTCCCCAAACATCAGTGTGACTGGTGCCCTGAGCTTTGTTAACTGCCCTGGATTATATAAAGGCATTGCCTATGCTCATATTAATGGCTGGGACCAAAGGTATGGTAAGATTGCCAATCATGGCAGCATGTATTCAATCCACCAGTGAAGAGCTGCTGAATGCTCACTCCGTGAGGACACTGTGTTATGGGATAGTAGTGTCTGCTTTAATGAAGCTTACTTTCTGGTCAGGAATGCAGACAATAGAAAAAAAGCTAGCAATGTGCTTTAAAATGTGCTTTAAAATAAATGTTTTAAATAAATGCTTTAAAATAAATACGAGAAAGGAGTAGAAGTATTTATTAGCAAAGAATTTTGGAACAAGATGTCTTTGCAACAGACAGAGTTATATGGGTATCTGAACTACCTCAGGAAGCATCTTTAGGAAATTTCAAGAACAGATGGAGAGTTAGGACCATTTCGCAAAAAGAATGAGGAGCATGCTGGGATTTATGGATGAGCAAGTAAGAGACCTGATGCATTTCTTTTTAACTATGGTGGGAAATTATTGAAAGAGTTTATATCTGTGTGTATTCGTGGGATGGAGATGCATTATCTGGTTATAGTTTAAATGGGTCCCTCTTGTTCCTAGCAGAAGAAGTAGACATGAAGAAGTTCTCAATATAACTTGGGAAAGCAATTCAGACTGCTGTTGGTTTTGTCCCAGTGAATGAGAGTTGATTTGAAGGAGATGGTGAGAAGTGCCTGGGTGGAGGGTAGGCTAGATTCTGCGGACAGGAATAATAGGACTTGCTTCCACATTAGTATGAAAGGTGATTCAAAATAAGGAAGCTTTCTAACTGCAAGCTCAGTGGCTTGAACTTACCAGCTATTCCATGAAAGCAAGATGCCACTGTCTTCCCCCATAAAAACTTAGTCTCAGAGACCCAAAACGCTCAGCTTTATTTGTCCTAAAGGATCCTTATCAGTCAGACTCAACTGGATGACAGGAAGTTTCATTTGGCTTTTGGTTGACTGGTTGGTTGGTTTTAAGGTTAGCCTGAATAATTATATGGCAGTGGCCCATAGATTGATAATGGGAGAAATCAAAGGGGAGCAATCTGTTGGATTTATAAAATTCCTCTTTCTCTTTTGGACAAATTATGATTTGAGAATTGACATATAGAAGCTTGAGTTAAGAAGTGTTGCTGTGAAATCATAGAGCCCTTTACTAGACAAACATATCAAACGGGGAGGCTATTGCTTCTTGCCATAACCTCCATCTACATCTACACATGTCTGAAGGACAAGGCTTAGTCTCTCTAACACAATGGTTCTCAACCTTCCTGAGACCGTGACCCGTTAGTACAGTTCCTCATGTGGTGGTGAACACCTCAAATCATAAAATTATTTTCATTGCTACTTATCACTGTCATTTTGCTGTTAGGTATCAGGCGACCCCTATAAAAAGACCGTTTTACTCCCAAGGGGGCCATGACCCACAGGTTGAAATCTGCTCCTATAACCCTTCCCCCAAAGAAATCCGTGTTCTTCAATTTATACTATGTTAGAATAAATGTTGGCATCCTTGAGGGACTGAAATCATATTCCGTTCATGTATTCATTGAGATTTGGGGATAAAAAGGAGTCAGAAGGTTTAAAAGCATTGCTCTCAGGTGGAGGTGTGGATGTGTGAAGCTTTCTCTTTTTTTCCTTTGTAATTCATACCAATTTATTTAATAGAAAAATTACATTTCGTGAGTGTGTTTTATTTCCATTGTATATCAATTTGTGACCAGGTTTTTTTGTTTTTTATTGTTTTTGTTTTTTGGGGGGGCCATCACTGCCACCTGGTGGTCGTGGGAGCTAACCCAGCGCTGCTCCTGACAGCCACCGCTGGATTTGAACCACCAAGCCCACAGGCCACAGTCCCGCACTCAACCACTTACACCACCAGGGCTCAGCCCTCTTGGTTTTGTTTTTTTTTTCCAAGAAAGATACTCTTTAATTTCCATGTATTTAATTTTCTTATTCTTTCTTCTAGTTACTTCTGTTCATATAGCTTTTTTCCCAATGATATTATTGGAGGCTCTTATAACATGCAATACATTGTTTGTATCAAGCATATTTGTATACATGTTGCCATATTCATTTCAAAATATTTTCTACGTGAGCCCTTGGTATAAGCTCCTCTCTCCCTTTCCCTTTTTTTTAATAAATCATTTTATTGGGACTTATACAACTCCCGTCATGATCCAGACATACATACATCAATTGCATGAAGGCCACATTTGCACACTTGTTGCCATCATCACTCTCAAAACATCTTCCCTCCACTTAGGCCCCCAGTATCAGCTCCCCATATATCCCTTCCCTCCCCTCTCCCCCTTCCCCATGAACACTTAATAATTTACAAATTCTTATTACTTTTTCATATCATACACTGTTCAATGTGTCCCTTCTCGTACTTCTCCATTGTCCATGCCCCAGAGAGGTTATATGTAGATTCCTGAAATTGGTTCCCCCTTTCTATTCCACCATCCCTCTATCCTCTCAGTATCACCACGTCCACCAATAGTCCTAAGGGATCACCTATCCTAAATTCCCCATGTATCCGACTCCAGTGTACATACCCTGGCCTAGCTGGATTTATCTGGTAGAAGTGGGATCATGATAGTGGGTGGGAGGAAGCATTTGAGAACTACAGGAAAGTTGCATATTTCATTGTTACTACACTGTACCTTAACTGGCTCCTCTCCTCCCTGCAACCCCTCTGTAAGAGTATGTCGCTTCACCTATTAATGGGCTTTGGGTCCCCCATCTGTACGCCCCCCTCATTTATAATGATATAATTTTAGTTCTTTGATGCCTGATACTGGAACCCTTCAACACCTCGTGGTCACAGAGGCTAGTGTGCTTCTTCCATGTGGGCTTTCTTGCTTCTGAGCTACATGGTCACTTATTTACTCAAGTATTTAAGACCCCAGACACTACATCTTTTGAAAGCTGGTCACCATCAGCTTTCTTCACCACATTTGCTTATGCACACATTTGTCAGCAGTGATCACATCAGGAAAGTGAGCACACAATGTTATGATCTTTAGTTCTTAAAGCCTGATAACTGCTCCGTTTGATACCTCGTGGTCATCCACGTGGACTTTGTTGCTTCTGAGCTACATGGCTGCTTATTTACTTTCAAGCTTTTAACACCCCAGATGCTATATCTTTTGATATCCGGGCACCATCAGCTTTCTTCACCACGCGAATCTCTCTTAATAGCCTTGCTAACCTCAAAGAAGGAACAGGTGTATCATCATGATGGGGAATCAGGGAGATTCTTGGTCCAACTTGATATGGCCTCTTTCTCACTAATGCAGATTTCAATTTCTTGAAAACATCCTCAAAATAAAACCCCATGGTCATTCTGTGTCCTCTGAGAAAATATATCGAAGTTACCTTTGTGGAGACGAGGTCACCATAACTTTCTCAGGTAAATTACTGACCCAGAAAATCCTCTTGGAAGGTTCAGTTCTGATTGGACCTTGACTTCTGCATCATTCTGGTGAACCTAATCATCCCTGGTTACAATTCATTACATAAAACAATTCATATGGGCTTTGATCTTATTTAAAAGACTGATGGAGAGCTACACTCTCTTGAGTTAGCAGATCTTCCTACAATGCTTCTGAATCAGAAAGCTTTCTGGGGCCAAGACATTCACTCAAAATTGAAAAGACTGAACTATGTGAGATCCTAACTTTAGTAGCTATTTCATTAGTGGTAATTATACACCATATTTGGAGTTTCTGTACTTGAGACACAGTTTCATTTGCTGAAACTTCTTCATTCCTTTGGCCCATCTCTGAGATCTTGCAAATCTTTCTTGAAACATTTGATTCAGCTAAAAACTCTAGTCCAGTTTGAGGTAGGATTTCCATAAATGTATTACGATGCTTCAATGAAATTTGGGAATACGGTCATTTGCACTTTTAGAATATTTTTACAAAGCCTTTATCTCAAATTCTCTCCCTTGAACTCCCTGGTCCATCAGTATTCTTTTTTTAAAGTCACCATAACAAGACCATGATAAGTGTACTACTGAGAGAAATGAGGACTTGTCTGTAACTATTTACTGATTGAAGATACAAGTATAAATGAACTTTGTTGGCAAAACTCATGAACATATGAACTGGAATACAAGTATCTATGCTTTTTAAATTAACTCTTCTATGCCCAGCATCTTAGTAGAGACATAGTTGGAGATGCATGTCAATACTTTATGGAAAATAGTTATTTTTAAATGTCTGGAGCTGAAGACAGAAATTTGAAAACTGTCAGCATGTAACTGGAGAATGAGTCGCTAATGGGATATCAAAATAGTTTTGGATGGTTGACAGACAAGAAATTAAGTGCATTAGATTTGGGATCATGATAATGGGGGGGGGGTAAGCATTTAAGAACTAAAGGAACATTGTATGTTTCATCATTGCTACACTGCACCCTGACTACCTTCCCCTCTGCCCCGAGTCTTCTGTGAGGTAATACCCAGTTGCCTACAGGTGGGCTTTGGATCCCCACTCTGCACTCCCCCTCATTCACAATGATATGATTTTTTTGTTCTTTGATCCCTGAAAGCTAATCCCCTCAACACCTTGTGATCACCCAGGCTGCTATGCTTCTTCCATGTGGGATGTATTGCTTCTCAGCTAGATGGCTACTTGTTCATCTTCAAGCTTTTAAGGCCTCCGACTCTATAACCCTTGATAGCTGGCCCAATTCTACCTTATCAATCCAGCTGGACCAGAGAAGGTACACTGGTGCATATAGGAACAGGAAACACAGGGAATTCCAAACAGGAGAACCTCTCAGGACCAGCGGTAAGAAGGGCGATATTGGGAGGGTGGAGGGAAGATAATGGTAGAAAGGGAGAACAGATTACAAGGAACTACATATAGCTTTCTCCCTGGGGGGGCAGACAGAAATGGATTAAAGGAGATGTCGGAGGGTGTAATATATGACAAAATAATTTATAAAATATCAAGGGTTCATGGGGGAGGGGGAGGGAAAATGAAGAACAGATACCAGGGGCTCAAGCAGAAAGCAAGTGTTTTGAGAATGATAAGGGAAACAAATGTACAAAAGTGCTTGACACAATGGATGGATATGTAGATTGTGGCATGAGTTGTATGAGCCCTCAATAAAATGATTTTTTTAAATGATAGAAATTAAATGTAAATCACAGAGACTACTTCCCACCTCCCATTCCTCTTTATTCTCCTAGTTAGTGCTATATTTTAATGATTTCAAAGATTATTTTTGTTTTGTTTGGGTTTGGTTTGGTTTTTTTGGGGGGGGGGGCATCACTGCCCTCTGGTGTCGTGGAAACTACCCAGCGCTGCTCCTGAGAGCTGCCGCTGGATTTGAACCGCCTAAACCCGCAGGCTGCAGTCCCGCACTCAACCTCTTATGCCACCAGGGTTCAGCCCGAGTTCAAAGAGTATTAATGATGCAAGGTGCCTGATGCCTATGAACTTTCTGGTGCTCTCCTGAAAGAAAGCTGATTTTTAGCACTCTTAACAGAAAGCGGAAAGCCTAAAATTGATTAAGCAAAAGGAAATGTGCTATTGCATTTAACTAAATCCAGAGAGATGGATAGTTTAATTTTAGTTAATAAAAATATTAATACAGTGTTAGACTGGGCTGTCTGGAGAAATACTAATCTAGTTACATTCACATATTTACCAAAAAAAAATGTTACCTCAAAAGTAATTTTATATCAGGAAGGTGTTTCAGCCGAGTACAACTCGAGTCTCTGGTCCTAATGCTAACCAGAACCCTCCTCAGACTCACATAGCTACAGGCTAATGACACAGTAACATGAGGTAAACAGAGTCTCCTAGATCCCAAGTCAGTGGGGGCATGACAGGGCTCTGACCCTGGGTTCATGGCCCGCATGGGACCACTCCTGGAGGCAGCCACAGAATTCATACATGGAGAGATTCCCAGTGTCTCTTTTATAACGAGGCCTCCCCCCTAAAAAAGCATCATCAGACCATGACCTAATTGATTGTTTGGGCTCCACCCCTACACTTTGACCTGGGTATAAATTGACATAAAATCTAACCACCACAGGGACAAACATCAGAGCAATGCTTGTGGGTATGCTATTGTTTTTAAATTTGACATTCTGTCCCTTTAACTACTGGACTAGTTTCACTTTAAGCCGTGTTCCCTTAATTCATGGACAGGCATCCAAAAGTAATTGAGCTCCCTCTTTCTTTGTCTGCTACCTGGAACCAAGGAAATTCATTTTCCACCATGTTTCCAAAGAGAGAAAATATTCTCTCCTATGTCTCCTCAGCCAGCAAATATCTCCTCCTGTCTCTGAAGCCCACATTGCTCATGTGCTCATTCCTGAACCAGTAACTATGACCCAAAAGATAGAGCTTTTCTGAGAAAGCAATAAATGATTTCATATAAATGATATCTTGCAGGACTAAGAAGAAAAGAGATAGTTCTCCTTTAATGAAAAAAATAAGAGTGGATATTGGCTCAGGATTAATATTATTAGTATTTGGAGATGTTGCTCTGAATAGAATTAGTGGATTCCTTGAACTGAGGCCTAAGAAATAACCAAAAAAGAAAGTCACGTCTATTGAGTCCATTCTGACTCATAGTGACCCTATATTGCAGGCGAGAAACGTTCTTTTGGTTTTGTAAAGTTGTAAATCTCTACAGGGCCAGAAAGCCCCATCTTTCTCCCGAAGGGTGATGCAGATTTAAACTGCTGACCTGTCAACCAGGGCTCTCCGAAAACTCATAATAATCTCTGTTGTCCCTTTCCTTTCAGATAACTAGGAGTCCTGGTGGTGGAATGGTTAAGGGTTGGACTATGACCCTCATGGTTGAGAGTTTGAAATCACCAGTAGCTCCAGTGACAGTGTCCGAAATGCACAGAGGGTCACTATGAATCGGTTTTGACTTGGTGACAGTTTAATAAATTTATAAATAACTAAGCAGACACGCTTCTAGACTTTGGACCCATCTAAACTATGTTAATAAGAAAATAAGCAGGAATGGCAAATATTATTTTTTTATATTTCTCCATCTGTTATATTCATATGGCTGTGCCAGACCCTGAAGCTAAGCTCTGGGTTGAATATACACTAGCTTGAATTTTTTTTTGGGGGGGGGCATCACTGCCCTCAGGTGGTGGGAGTAGGAGGTGCTGCCTTTGCTCCGTGGAGCTGGAATTGAACCTCCATCCCCGTGGGACGCAGTCCCGTGCACAACCACTACGCCATGCAACTGGGGCTCAGCCCGCTTGAATTTTTTTTTTAACAAATGATTATCTGGTAATCATTTCTATTCTGCTCTAAACATATAAAAGTTATCATGCTCCCATTTTGTTGTTTTCTTAATTATTGAGGACTAGATAACAAGTAAGGACAACCCAAATGCTATTGTATTTTTCCATTAATACAGTAGCTAAAATCCTATTATCTTAACAATAGATGGTCTTTAATGAGTAAGCTGTAGGGAGAATGATAAGCTAACATTTAGCAACAGAAAGTCTTGTTGCTATTACACACAGCTGTAATAGAAATAAAATGCCTTCAGTTCTCATCAAGGGAATTCTATAATATTGACTATCCCATTAAACATGAAAAAGTATAAACATAATGAGTAGATGCAGACACTATTTAAACTAACGGAAGAAAGTTCTGAAAAACTTATAAATACCTTTTAGAACTTAAAATGCATTTTGAACTCATAGCAAATGGTCCCAAATTATTCTAAATAACCATAATAAACTTAAACACAACTTCTTGTTCATTTTTTGCAATATTCCAAATTATACATTAAAAAGTTCCTAGAAATGTGTACATATTTTTGATCATTCACAAGAACAGAAAGGGGAGAAAAAGATGAAAGAGTCAAGTGTATAAATTACCACTTTGAGAAGCTGGAATCTTTTTCTTTCCAAAAGCAAACAACTATGAACACATTTTTTAAAGCTAAGATTACATAGACCATGTAACCCAAAGGTAGGCCTTGTTGCAGGACTGTCCAGGACCTAAACTCATGATTTAATACATACAGCTGAGCAGGTCTTCTGCCAAACTTCTGGCATAAACTCCTGCTTCTACTGTGCTGGACAGCTGATCAATCTATCATCCATACTGATTTACCTCCACAGATCATTTCCCTCATCTTCCTCCTTCTGTGTGTGCCAACTCAATTATACCTGTTATCACACTGACCACAAACCAAACCTCTAATTGGTTTTCTTGCACATTCCCTTCCACTTGGAGCAGGTCACATACTTCTTGTTGTTGGGTGCTAGCAAGTTGATTGTAACTCATAACACCTCCATATTCTACAGATGAGAACTGCCCTATGGGGTGCCTTTGCTGTGATTTTTATGGACGTCAATGCCTGGCAGTTTCTCTGCAGGAGTCACTGGCTCTTCTTAAACAGTCTACGTTTCAGTGAGCAGCTGAGGGCTTAAATATTATATCTTCGGGACAAAGATATTTAAACTAAACCCAAACCTACTGCCCTGAGGTCAATCACAACTCATAACCACTCTAGGTAAAGTTTTCACGATGGTACATCTTGATGTTTTCAAGATGGTGTACTTCCTCAAGGAAACTGACAGCCGTATCTTTCTCCCTTGGGGTGGCTGGTGAATTTGAACCATCAACCTTTTGGTTAGTAATCCAATGGCCTAACCCACCACCCTAGCTCCATTGTAGGCTCCATCTCGATGCCACTGAGTCGATGCTGAGTCATAACCCACAAGGCAGGCTAGAACTGCTCCTGTGAGATTCAGAGACTGGAATTCTTTATGGGAATAGAAAGCTTTATAACTGCTTATCTTGAGGATTATAGCCCAACATGTAACCATGATGCCACCACGCCGCGAGAAGATTGCAAAGAGGAATAGTTTAATCAATATACATATAATGTAAAGAAAAAAACGGACTTGAAGAATTGCATTGTCTGCTAATTCAATGGAAAATTTCAACATCAAACTCACTGCCATTGGAGCTCTAGTGGCGCAATCGGTTAGTGCGCGGTACTTATACAAACTCACGGTCATTGAGTCCATTCTGACTCATATCATAGGGCAAAACAGACTTGCTCCTGTAGATTTCTGAGGCTGTAATTCTTCCGAAGAGCAGAAAGCCTCATCGTTCTCCCTTAGAGCACCTGCTAGGTGCTAAATATGAACTTTGCAGTCAGCAGTCCAATGAATGACCCACTATGCCACCAGGGATCCTTATAAAAAGCAATAATCAAAGAATAATATGAAAGTGTTGGACTTCTGGGAAGATGGCGACTGAGTAACATTTACCAAGATTCCACAGAAATCAACCAAGGAGAGTTACTAAGAGGGAAATTCCACTCTGCCCAGTCGCAGGAGGAGCATCATAAAGATAAGTAGACACAGGTCCAGGCACTAGGATCTAGGTTGCTGGGGCTTTTGGGGTACCACAATGGAGGCTGGCTAGGGTTGGACCTCAGTCCCATCACGTCTCAGCCGGAGCGGGGTCATTTGGAGCTGGCCCAGGGTCTTTATCTCAACACACCACAGTTTGCTGCTGCCTGGAGGGCAGGATTCCAACCCCCCCAGGCGTACAGGCGAGGTCTGGGCTCAGCAATATTGTTACTTTTATTTCCCTCTTTTTTCTTTGTCTCCCCAAAGTCTCAGTAGGCTTAGTTTTTTCGTTCTTTAGCTTTCTTATGTTTCCCTTCCCTTTTCTCTCACATGCCACTGTTAATCTCTACACCAGGTCCCTTAGGCTAGGGCATTTATGCCTGGCCTCCACCCAGCTGGGAGTGCTCCATCCTCTGCAGTGTAACCTGAGGCTGGGGAAAGCCCACCTACCCTCTACCAGGGGATATCCCTCCCACCCTCTTCCTGGGGAAATCCAGCCTGCGTGGCTAGGGGAGCTCCTACCCATCCTCTGTGATCCTTCAAGACAGAGCACACTTTCTTCTGCCTGCCATATTGCCTCACTTGCTAATCTTCCCCACTGCTGTGGGAACCTCTGCCCAACCAGAGCAGCGACCTACCTGACCAAAGGGTGGAGAAAAACATACCAAGCAAACAGCAATTCAAAAAAAGGAGGGGTTGCCTGGAAATGAAACTCTTAAAAATCAGGTCAGTACTGTCTGCCAGGTTCGAACTATATAAAATCTGTTACTTTTTGCTTTTAAATGAACATGGGCTCAAAATGTAAAAGCTCAGTTTTGAAAAAGCATGTGGAAAAGTTCACAGGTGTGCTTTTAAATGCACATTTTAATGATGTGTTCGGCATTGTTGCTTGTTTAAAGTATTTTATTTTTTAAAAAATTGTTAACATTATTTTGCCTGATGCTTTTTTGATTAAGCAATTACAGTTCTTTTCAATGTTCAGAAAAAAGGAGGGGTTGTAAGCCTAATCTCAGATTAAATTGATTTCAAAGAGAAAACCATAAAAATAGATAAGAAGAGATACAATATAATGGTCAAGGGAATGCTAGACAAAGACCTACTAAGCATTTGAAACATATATTCCCCAAACAAGAGACAACCTGCATACTTCAGCCAAGTGGTCCGAAAGATGAAAAAAGAAATCACAGCCTCGACAATTATAGTAGGTGACTTCAGTGCACCACTGTCTGAGAAAGATATATCACAGGGAAAGGAACTCAACAAAGATGCTAGCGATCGAAACACTACAATTAGACAGTTTGACCTGATAGATATTCACAGAGTTCTTCATTCAAATACACACACACACACAAAACCAAAACCTCACAATCGTTTCGAGTCCACATGGCACATATTCGAAGCTAGAACACATGCTGCAGCATTAGGAGAATCTGCATAAATTTAAGCACATTGATATCATACAACATCCACATAGCTGGAAATCAACAAAAGGAAGAAGAAAGCGAGAGTAAACATTTTCAGGATGGATAACTCTCTATTTCAAAAGGATTGTGTACTGGCCCAGATCACAGATGAAATAAGGAAGTTTCGAGAAACCATTGAGAATGAGAACACTACCTACCCAAACTTATGGATACAGCAAGACAATTATCAGAGGAAGGTTTATAGCAATATGCGCACACATGAAAAAGGAAGAGAGATTTATGATTGATATGCTGGCACAAAATTTATAGCAACTAGAGCAGAGTCAACAGGAAAATTCTACTAATAGCAAAAGAAAAGAAATAATAAAAATCAGAGCTGAGATTCAGGTGAGGGAAAATAAGAAAACTATGGGAAAATCAAAGTTGCTAAAACTTGGTTCTTTGGAAGGATAAACAGAATTGAAACATGGCTGGCAAACCTAATCAAAGAAAAGAAAGAAAAAATTTCAGTGGCACGGATAAGGGATGAAAGGGGGCATTACAACAGACCCTCATGAAATCAAAAGGATAATTACACAGTACCACAAAGGACTGTACTCCAATGAATTCCACAACTTGGAAGACATGGACAAATTGCTGGAAAAATAGTACGTCCCCAGACTATCCCCAATGAACATCAAGAATCACAACAGACCCATAGCAATAGAAAAAAAAACAAGGTTATCAAAGGATTACCAACAAAAATATAGCCTGAACCAGATGACATCCAGGAGATTTCTAGGAAGCATTCAGGGAAGAACTAACACCAATCCTACACAAACTCTTCCAGAACATAGAAAAATATGGCAAACTCCCGAACTCCTTCTATGAAACTAGTATAACTCTGATATTGAAGCTAGTATAATGCTGATATTGAATCCCACAAGAATAAAGAACTATAGACCAATATCCATAATGAAAATCAATGCAAAAATCTTTAACAAAATACTGGCCAATAGAATACAAATGCATGTAAAACAAATAATTCACCATAACCAAGTGGAATTCTTACCAGGGATGTAGGGCTAGTTCAACATATGAAAGACCATTAGTATCATTTGCCACATTGATATGAAAAACTATAAGAACCACACAATAATATTGGAAGATGCAGAAAAAGCATTTAACAATATCCAAATACCAATTCCTGTTTAAGACACCCAAGAAGATAGGAATGGAAGGAAAATTTCTCAAAATAGCAAAAACTATATGTGGAGGAAAAAAACAGCCAACATGGTAGTCACTGGAGAAAAAAATCAAAACAATCCCACTGAGAAAGGGGGCCATAAAAGGATGCCCCTTGTGTCCCCACTGTTATTTAACATCATGTTGGAAATTTTAGCTGACAGCATAAGGTAAAGACATCAATGATATTCATCTGGGGAAGGGAGAAGTGAAACAGATAAGACCACAGAAGAGTAGATCAAAGTGGTCTAGATACTATCACAAGATACTATCACAAATTGAAATATCTAGAGATATGCCTGACTAAAATAACAAAAGATCTGTATGAGGAAAACTACAGAACACTGTTACAAGAAACCAAGAAAACCAAGAAAACAAATGAAAAAATACTCCATACTTGTGGATTGGAAGACTCAATATAGTAAATGTGTCAGTTCTCTCCAAGGCACTAAATAAGTTTAATGCAATCTCTATACAATTACCCTCATCTTTGTTCAAAGAAATGGAAAAAAATGATTACCAACTTCATATGGAGAGGGAAGAAACTCTGAATTAGCAGAGAACTCCTCAAATAGGACACAGTGGGGGGAGGGGAGCTTATTTTACCTGACTTTAGCACATATTATAGAGCCACTGTGGTCAAAACTGCATGGTATTGGTATGACAGATACTGAGACCAATGAAAAACAACTATGAACCCGGAAATAAAATTATCAACATACAGAAAACTGATCTCTGATAAGGGCCCCCCAAATAACCAATGGTAAGTAGATGGCCTCTTCAAGAAGTGGTGCTGGAAAAGATGGATCTATACTTGCAGAAAAATGAAACAAGACCTTTATTTCCATGCACAAGGATAAAATCAACATGGATCACAGACCTCAAGGTAGAACCTCACATAAGTAGGGCCATCAATGGGACAAACCTGAGAAATTTAGCCCAGGGAATACATAGGCTTTCAGAAAAAGGGAAGAGCACAAATACAGATGAGCCACAAATTGCCAAGTGGGATACACTGAAGATAAACACCTGTGTACATTGATAGAACTCACCAAGAGAGCCCATAGACTGGGAAAACATCTTTAGTAATGACACATCAGACAAAGGCCTTATTACTAGCTTCCAAAATGAAAAAAACTAATTGCCCACTGAGAAGACGGGCAAAGGACCTGAACAGAAGTTTCACAAAGGCAGAAATCCAAGTGGCCAATAAACATGTGAGAAAATGCTGCTGATCAAGAGAAATGCAAATTAAAATAATGAGATCCCACCTAACACCCTCAAAGATAGCCCAATTCAAAAAACCAGAAAGCAACAAGTGTTGGGGGGGGCTGTGGTGAGAAAGGAACTCTCATCCACTGCTTGGTGGACCTGTAGGTATGTACAGCCAGTATGGAAATCGATTTCATGATATCTAAAACAGATGGAATTTGAGCTACCATAGGACCCAATAACCCCCCTACTGGGCATACCCAGAAAAGGCAAGAAACAAACCACAGCCAAAAATCTGTGCTCCGATGTTCATTGCAGCATAGTTGACAATTGCAAGCAGTTGGAAACAATCCAAGTTTCCATCAGCCGATGAATGAATTAAAAAGCTGTGCTATATACACACAGTGGAGTACTACTCATTGCTGAAAAGCAGTGATGAATGTATGAAGGACATTGCCACATGGGAGGTACTGGAGGAAATTATGTGAAGTAAAGCGAAGTATGCCAAGTACAAAAGGAGAAGTACAACATGAGTTCACTGAGGTAACCTTCAAAAAGTGCAAAACGGGCATAGCATAAAAGGTACTGCATAAAAACATTCCTGGAATGAGGTCCAGGTAGTATGGCAGGGACCAGACTGAATCCAGCAATACATGTGCTGGCCAAATAAAAAGTAGGAGGGAAAAATAAAAAGAAATGGGTAGTGGTGAACAGAGCACTAACCCACCCAAGGGGAGGGTATTGTTTATATCTTCCAAGAGAAAGAGGGACCAGACTTCAATCCAGTGTTCCTAAGAAGTGACTGCAACATACCAGCATGAAGCAGGGAACTAATAGAGAGGTCTACCAGACTGGCCCCAACCCCAACTACATAGAAAGCCCCTCTTCCCCCAGAAAAATTTACTTTAGTGGATACCACTGAAGCTAGAGCTCAGGTAGACCCACATGACTGATCAGAGCACAGAGGTGCAAATGATGGGGGAGGAAGAGAGAGTGGAGGACCTGCGGGCCCACAAAGTCTTGAGGATGATATCTCTTCTGAGAGCAGTCGATGTCCAGAGAGGGCCATATGGTCAGCTCCACTATGAGACATGGTATCACTCACTGATCCATAGTTCTATGGCGGGCAACAGTGGAGACCCAATGCAGAAATTGTGCCTGATATGACCCCACTACACAGATGCAAAAGAGTAAGGGCTTTCAACAGAACAGCAAGGGAAGAAGTTCAAGGAAGTCCCAAGGAAATATCAAAAATGGACTTTGGGCCCAGGACGTGGCTCCCCATCAGATTCAACTGAAATACATGCCTGCAGGTCAACAAACAGATCTTGAACTATTCACAGGCTTTTCTTTTTTCTTTTGTCATTGGTTATGTCACTGTTGTTGTTTCATTTTTGTTTGTTGTTTTGCTTTTCTGTCTTGTTTGTGCATATTATTTTCTCTGCAGGTCTATCTAGATTAGACAGTATGAACAATCTGGAGAACAAAACAATGAAACCCTTGCTTCTGGGGGGACAGGGAAGAAAGAAAGGCAGGAAAAAGTAAGTAGTGTTAACAAACCCTGGGACAAGGGAACAACAAGTGATCCAACATTGATGATGAGGAGGGTTTAGGAGGGCTTGGTAGGGCTTGATCAGGGACAATATAACCAAGAGAAATTAATGAAACTCAGATGAAGGCTGAGCCTGATAGTGGGACAAGAAAAGAATAAAAGGAAATAGAGGGAAAAAACCAGGAGGCAAAGGGCATTTATAGAGGTCTAAATAGAGGTATGTACATATGTAAATATATTTATATATAATGATGGGGAAATATAACTACATGCATATATTATTAGGTTAAGTGCTAAGGTAGCAGATGGATATTGGACCTCAATTATTCCCTCAATGCAATAATACTTTGCTGTATTAAATCGACATTCCATGATGCTCACCTTGCCAACATGATCAATGAAGACAAACAGTTGCATACATATATATGGTGAAGAAAGCTGATGGGTCTGGCTGTGAAAATATATGGTGTCTGGATTTTAAAGGTTGAAGATAAATAGGCAGCCATCCAGCTGAGATGAAACAAAGCCCAAATGGAAGAAGCACACCAGCCTGTGTGATCACAAGATGACAATGGGATCAGATATCAGTCATCAAAGAACAAAAAATCATGTCATTACGAGTGAGGGGGAGTGTGGGCTGGAGACCCAAAGCCCATCTGTAGGCAACTGGATACCCGTTTACAGAAGGGCTGTGGGGAGAAGATGAGTCAGTCAGGGTGTAGTATAGCAATGATGAAATGAACAACCTTCCTCTAGTTCTTGAAGGCTTCCTCTCCGCCCCCTCCAGGACCCCACTATCATGATCTCAATTCTACCTTACAAATCTGGCTACATCAGAGGATGTACACTGGTACAGATAAGAACTGGAAACAGGGAATCTAGGACAATAATGAGAGCATCGATACCAGGAGGGGAAGGGGATGGTGGTGTAGAAAGGAGAACCAATCACATGTATCTACATATAACCTCACTGGGGGATAGACAACAGAAAAGTGGGTGAAGGGGGGATGTCAGACAGTGTAAGATATGACAAAAATATGACAAAAGATATGACAAAAAATTATCGAGTTCATAAAGGATGGGAGGTGGGGGGGTAGGTAAAAAAATGAGAAGCCGATACCAAGGGCTCAAATAGAAAGAAAATGTTTTGAGAATGATGATGGCAGCAAATATGCATGATACAAAGGTGCATGATACCATGGATGGATGGATGGTGATGAGTTGTACAATCCCCCAATAAAACGATTTAAAAAAAAAACTTTAATGAGGGGAAAATAAAAATAATCAGAAACTTGCTGATTCATTTCGTTTTTATTGTGTACTTACAATAAATATGTACCAAATCCTTACATTTAATTATAAAAATGGTCACTTATCTTTTGGTACTTATGATTTATTCATTAATAGCATACTTTAACTTGCCTTACAATATAACATTTCTACATTGCAGGTTTTATATCCAAGTACATTGTAATGCACTTTCAAAAAGCGTAACTAGTACAGTAATTGTTATACTCTCAGGAGCTTTTGTATGCTGCTTCAATGGGCACAGAAAAGTGGTAATGGAATGTTTTGGCATTAATAAGACTACAATGGCTTACCCAGTTGATGCAATGCAATTTCTTTTTTCACTTTCTTTTTATCTTAAATTATACTGCACATGCATGCTCAATTTTCCTGATTTGTAGAACAAGCTAATTGCTAATGCGTGGGCAGGCCGGATAGCCCTGAAGCTGGATGGATCCCCACCTCTACCCCTAGCTGGGAGATTGTGAAGAACAAACAAGATTGGATATGTAGGAATGGCCTGGAGTTCTAGAAAAATGGAAACAGACCAACCACCACAATTTTTTCTGAAAGTTCAGTTTTCTATGCATTTGGTAAATAGCTTCATTGCATAGGCATATTGTAGAACTTGGGCATTTACAGAAGAAACCACATACGAGGGAACATTTAAACAGGCTCAGGCGATAGAGATTCAGAGAACAATGATGAACATGTGGTTGCAAAATGAAAATGCTTCCAAAAGATGACTGCTTTTGAAAAGGATCCCATGACTTAGTAACAAGGACATCATCTTTGTTATTTGACAAGAGGCATTTCAGTGTGAAAGTATAATGGGTTTTGGAGAGTGGGGGATAAAGAGTTGGAAAGTAGAGGGGAGGGAAAGGAAAACATTTTTCCTGAGCACTTTTCTAACTGCAAGACCAGCAGTTCAAAACCACCAGCCTCCGTGTTCTTCACAGAAAGAAGGGACTTTCTACCCTATCAAGGGTTACAGCACAGACACTCCCCAGGGGCGGTGGGGAGGGTGTTTGCTATGAGTTGGCAATAGACTCAGTGACACAGTTTGTTCGATTCATTCTGCAGTTATTCAGCATCTACAAAGAGCTAAGTGAGCTCTGATGGTAGTGATCAGGCCAAGTAAATCATGCTCTCCGCAGTCACGTGGGCTCGTGTAAGATGGTTCCAAGGCTTGTGGGAAGGAACCACCAGAGAGGGAGAGTTTAAAATTTGTTGAATGCATATAGAGAGAGAATTGAAATGGTATGAGATTAAAGTGGACTGGATTCCAAGCTTTGTTGAAGACCTCATTTAGGAAGGAGAAACACTGTATCTCCAGCTGGATGAGGACCAGGAAGGGAGGCGGGTAAGAGATTAGGGTTTACCTAGCATAGTTAACACAGCAACCACACAGCTAACAGGGACACATGGAACGTTCGTCATGCCTGGCAAATACATGGTATAATTGAATGTGAGGGGTGAGGGAAGATAAAGAAAATGGGCTAACACCGAATGCTTCCTACTGGGGGAATAATCAAACCTTTCAACACTCCACAAATATCTACTTCTATTAGATATTTGGGCTCAAATTAGTTTTTCCTTTGTTTCGTTTTCTTATGATTTCACACCGAAGTGTTGCACTTAAATGATATGAGGGATAATTTGGACATTAGCAGTGTGTTCACAATTAAGACCCCATTATTGTTATACTAGCAGATTTTAACATTGGTAAAGCGGGACACCAATGGGGGTGGGGGGGGAGGTGGTAAGAGAGGGTATATTCCCTTCCTGTTCTCCCGCCCTTCCCTAGCTTTCATGCATTCTTTCTAAAAATCCCGCCAAAAGCGGGACGTCTGGTCACTTAAACGCATAAGATCAATCAATTCCGTTTGAAAACAGTATTTCTCAGATATGAAAGTGGTCAAATAACCCTGTGATTGTCAACATAGTAAAATCTGGGGGTGAAAGCTGTTCTTTGGGGTGCTAGCGCTTTGGCGGGTGGGGCGAGAATTGAAGGGGGGGGGGGAGGATAAACGAACGGTCTCCTCCGAGGAACTTCCAGCCTGACGCGTCCAACTCCGCCTGTGTCGCGGGCGCTTTTCACCGGTTGGGGGATTTAGGAATGGCGCGGGAAACCCACGGAGCGAGTCCTGAAACCCGCTTCCGCCTGGCGGCACCTCCCTCCGGACAGCGGCGACAGAGAAAGGCGGGGCCGAGGCAAGAATGCGCGGCGGTCGCGACCAGATTGGGCGGGGCCTGTAGGCGGGCGCCCGAGCCCGGGAATCGGGATGGCTGATCCGGCGCGGCGGTGGGAGCACGCATGCGTGGGAGCCCGGCCGCTAGCGTGCGCGTGACGTCACGGGCGCGCCACCCTAAACGCTTCCTGGCTTCTGAGCGCGGGAATTCGGCTTCAAGGGGCTTTGGAGTTTCTTGCATGGAGGTTCAGGTGAGCGGGCCTGAGGTTACATCAGAAATTCATTCAGTTCACACCCAAGTTGCATGTCGTCGCTGTCGAAATCCTCCCCGCGAGTCTCGATCGTGAAGCCTGCTGTGTAGGGTTAGCATCTTGTTTGTTATTTTCGGAGGCGCTGACGCGAGTACGCCCGTTGTCGTCACGGCAGGTGTTTGGTATTTAAAGGAGCTGACGCGAGTGCTCCCTGTATCGACACGGGAACTGTGCACATGTCACTATGAAATCTTCACATTGTGAGATTGAAGACTTCAGATTGGGGTGCGTCAGCCCAGCTTACATCAGTTTATTCGCTGTTTCTTTTAGTTACTTACAGGAGTGTCGGGAGGAAGCAACCTAGGTTGTCTAGTCGTAAGCTTCTGGTGCAGAACTTGGGAACACGCTGTTAACATCTGCCGTGCCAAGTAAAGAACGAAAGACACGGTATAAATCCTCCCCAGCCAACCGTCGTTTTCACATTTTGGAGCACGGTGGTAAAAACCATGTTCTAGTGACATTTTTCAGTTCCCTTCACACTTGATTGTATGTAAATATAAGAGCTAAATAGAAAAGGGTTGCTCGCGACGTCTTAGGAGGGTTCGTGTATCAATCCATGTAAATATAAAATTAATGACAACCCCCTCCCCCTCCAACACCGGGATAATTAAGGGAACAGCCACAGAAAGTTGCTTAGGGTAAATGACCTTTATTTTGACGAAAACACTTGTCTTTGTGTCTTAAACAGCAAGTTCTCCGCGTCGGTAATTGAAACTCATCCAGATAGGACAGTGAAGCAAAAGTGCTATGCCCCTTGAATTAATAAAGGAAGTCAATGGAGTACCAGATGTCCCGCTGCTGAGTAAACTGCAAAAAGTACATCTCCAATCCCTACAATCTGGTTGTGATTATAGCACGAAGTATATCCAGGTAAGAAGGCCCATGATTCTGAAATATATATATATATATATATATATATATATTTAAGGTGAATGATACTTTTTATGATGAAATTGATTTTATCTTTTTAAAGTGGGGACTGTTTGGGGGAATGGTTTTTCCTGCATCATAACATTTGGGGCTGAAGATGATGACATAGTACGAATCATTCAGCATTCAGTTAGCAAACATAGGTGAGATTCCCCCCCCCCCCCCAATTGTGAATTGAGTCAAGGTTTCCAGAGCAAATCGATTTCCATTCAACAGTCCGTAGTTTTATGTCATGCCATCGATTGCCAGCCCCACAGTGAAGCATTCCTTCTCCCACTTCCTACTGGAGTTTCCTTTCCCTCTTTTTCCCTATCCCTTCTGAGTTTCCTATCCCTTCTGAGCTCTGTCCTTGGGCAAATGCTACCCTTTTGACCTCAAGGGTTTGATTATTCTAAAGTGTGCCTGTCTCATGAGTGCTCTGGTACCCGGTATGTTGTTCTTAGGCGCTGTAAAGTAGGCTCAGAACCATGGCGCTGTCTACAGTAGATTGAAACACTGCCTGGTTCTGTGCCTCCCTCACAATTTTTAGTGGTTGAGTGTTGTTACTACAACCCCTTTTCAGTTTCTCTCATTGAAGGGCTTCATGTTTTTTGCTGAGCCTTCTACCAAGCCCAGTGCCCTTTTTTTACAGTAACTGGTTCCCTTTATACACTTGTGTATTGTTTGGCTATCTTTAAGTTTTTCAGAACCTAATATCTCTGAAGAAGAGGACTGCCTATTCCTTTGTAATCTGCAAACTCTGCTGAAACCTGTTCACTTGGGTGATGCTAGGGAGAGACTCGTCCCTGGAAAAAGTACTGCTTGATAAAGTAAAGGTTCGACAGAAAAGAAGGACCCTGGACAAGATGGATGTATGGACACAGTGGCTGCAACAGTGCCATCAAAACAACTGTGAGGGTGGCTCAGGACTAGGAAGTGTTTCCTTCTGTTGTGTACCTGGGGGTTTGAATTTTTCTCCACGTTTTTCTCTTCTCTAGGACCTCTTAATGTGATCCATTTTAGAGCAGTTGGTATTGGTAGTTAGGCACCATCTGGTTCTTCTGCTCTCGGCTTCTCAGAGACTGGTGTTTGTTTGGTCCCTGAGGAATTGAATTTGTATATGTTACACTGAAATAAGTGTTTGAAGTATTCATCAGAGATGAATCAATGTAGGCCCTAAACTCAAAGTGATCACATTCTTGTGGGTTCGACAGATTGCTTAAGCTATAATTCTAATTAATAAATGTAGTGTTGACATTGTGATATGTGAACTTTTAGGAGAGAACTCTTGGTTCTGAAAGATCAGGAGAGTTGAGCAGCAAATTAAACTAAGAAGAGATTGCATCTACCTTTTGAGTAAGAGTAGTTCTCTTAAGCTTATTATTGGTAAGTTACCCTAAGAACTATTGAGCCCTTCCCAAAATTTAAGCAAGAGGAAGACATGAGTCGCACTGAAATCTAAATTGGTGTGCCTCCTGAGTCAAGTGTATATTGGTGAGGGCAAAGCTAGAGGAAGCATACTTAGTTTAGTCAAGTTGCAATGAACTATGTGAGAGTTGATGCTAGTCTGAACCGGTAACAGAGGGCATGGTGGAAAGGAAACATTACAGCTAATAATGTAATCATGATAATAGCCCAAACTAACATATATTGAACTCTTTCCATGGGTGAAGTAGTATTTTAAGTGCTTTGCATATATTAAGGAAACCTGTTGTTGCTATTACATAAGAGTTGGACTGTTAACCCCAAGGTTAGCGGTTCAAACCTACTAGCCACTATAGGGGAGGAAAATTCGGCTGTCCCTGTAAAGATTAACAGTCTTGAAACCTCTATATAGGGATGCTCTGAGTTGGAATCTTTATTTACAGAGGATAAGAATATTGTGTCTCAATTTCCTAAGTGATTTGCTTATACACAGTAGAACTGAAATTAGAATCTAGATGACCTATTCCAGAGATAAGATAAAGAGGGAATCAACAAGTCTTGGAGAACAATTAAATATGAGGAGCAAAGAAGCTATGAGGCATCTAATAAAAAAAGAGCTGATATCAAGGGCTCATGTAGAAAGAAAATACTTTAAAAATGATGATGACAACATATGTACAAATGTGATTGATACAATTGATGTATGGATTATAAGAGCGATAAGAACCCCCAATAAAATAATTTTTAAAATAAATAAAGTGGAGTGGTGAGGCAATTTTCGTGAATCTAATTCCTGATCAACTTGAAGAAGACATTAAGTGATGCTCCTTCATGGAAAAATAGAAGGAATCTGTATTAGACAATGCCATGAGTATGATGAAAATTGGCTAGCAAAGTGCTGTAGTTGTCCCTACAACCATGTAGGACACGGTTGAATAGGGTAAGGCTCATTGTGGGGTTTACTTGCCTCTGGCCCCTGTCCCAGGGTTCATTGATTTAGGAAGTCTGATCTACCCATAGAAACTTCCAAGTTTCTGTTGTAGGCAAGAGGCTTTGAAGCAAATGGGTTTGGGGGCTGGGATCAGAATAAGAAGGAAAGGCTCTCTGACAAGGAGAAAGGCATGGAGAAGAGATTTCTGAGCCCAAGGCTTCAGCTTAGACCATCTGGAAGGGAATTTTAAGTGGAGACCTTCCAGCAGACATGTTTGAGGGGTGCTTGTTGGTATTCAAAGGAGCCTTGGTGGTTTGGTAGTTATGTGTTAGACTGTAATCTGAAAAGTCAGCAGTTTGAAACCATGAACAGTTCCTTGGGAAAATGGGCGTTGTGCTACAGTAAATAGTCGAGTCATGTTAGGAGTCAGAATTGACTTGCTGGCAGTGAGTTTGGTTTTGAGTTTGGGTGGTATTCAAATGGTAATGTCCAATGGGCAAATGAATTTAGGAGTCTGGATTTCAAAAGGTCTGTTGCTCCAGCTAAATGGTAGAGCGTTATTGAAAGAAGTTATATGAATAACTGACTGATGTGGTTTAGGAAGAAGTAGAGGAAATTGGGAAAGAATAGGGCTTTGAGTATTTGGGTGCAAGTTTTAAGACACGATTAATGCCAACTCATAGATTGCCATCTGCTAGGCACTGTGTGTGTGTGTGTGTGTGTGTGTGTAAAATGCTCAAAAGAACCCTATAAAGCCAAGCCAAGTTCTTTGCCTTCAAGTCAATTTTGACTTACTATGAGCTTCGAGGTCAGACTAGGACTACCTCAGAGGGTTTCTGAGGCGGACATTGCAGTTAGTGGGTCTACACATCGAGGGGCTCTTGTTCTTAGCTCTCAACACTGTCTATGTTGCAGAAAAATTATTTGCAAAGAGTCAGTCATTGGTCTTGCAAAATTCTGTCAAGTGATTTCAGCCATCATTTGTGTCATGAATGCTCTGTGTTCCAACCAACCCTTCTATATTATCAACTTTCACATTCAAGTCACCAATAATTATTCTGAACCTTGATCATATGTTTGATCGATTTTAGTACAAGTTGGTTGAAATCTTTTCATTTTTTTCATCTTTGGTTATAGTGGTTCATGTGTAAATATGATTTGCTACCAAAGACCTCTTTAAAGTGTTACAGAGCAAGGATTTCACTTTGAGAACTAAAGAGCACCTGACTCAACCCATGGTCTTTTCAGTCACCATGTGTGCACACAAAAACTAAACAGTGAATAAAGAAAATCAAAGAAGAATTGATGCCGTTGACTTACGGTGTTGGCAAAGAGTATTGAAGATGCCATGGACTGCCAGACGAGTGAACACGTTTGTTTTGGGAGATGCACAGCCAGAATACTCCTTATAAGCAAGAATTACAAGACTTTAACTCATGTATTTTAAGTCCTCTTATCAGGAGAGACAAGGCCTTTGAAGAGAACATCTTGTTTTGGACAGTGGAGGGTCATCAAAAAAGTGGAAGATCCTTAACAACATCAATTGACACAGTGGCTACAACATTGGACTTAAACTCAACAATAATTGTGAGGATGTGCTTCTTCCATTTGGGCTTATTTTCCCTGCTAGATGACTGCTTATTTTAACACCAAGCCTTTAATACCCCAGTTCCTAGATCTTATAATAGCCAGTCACCCTCAGCTTTCTTCATGACATTTGCTTATGCACCTATTTTGTCGTCAGTGATTGTTCAAGGAGGGTGAGCATCACAGAATGACAGGTTGTTAGAACAAAGCGTTCTTGCATTGAGGGAGGGCTTGAGCAGAGACCCAAAGTACCTCCCCTTCCTTAATGTTTTGCCTTATACGTATATGTATATAGGCCATTACCTCTATTTTTATGAATTAATGTACTTACATACGTACACACCCATGTTTATACCTCTCTCCATAGCTTTGCTTCCTCGATCTTTCCTTTGCTTCCGTTTACCTTCCTCCTGCCCCACTATCACACTTACCCTTCTTCCGCCTCTTAGTAATTTCTCTCCGCTAGATTGCTGCTGTTCCAACACCCCTGGGATCTCTATGTCCTCCTCCTTGTTAATTTTAATTCTCTAGTTATTCCCCATCTATGGCATTGCTTACCACACCCTTGCCTCCCCCAAGTCCCTCTTGAACCCTTGGTCCTCTTGCTTTGTCCTCGAAGTTGATTCCCTTGCCTATCTTATGTAGGTAGGCAAAACCAGCAATAATGGAGACAAAAGATTGAATAAAAAGAAGGGGGGGACTGATTGCAGTGTTCAACACATCACCCCATCCTCCGGGGGGATGAACAACAGAAACCATGAATGGAGGGAGTCAGCAGTCGGTGTAAGATCTGAAAATAATAGTAGTTTATAATTAAGGTGTCATAGAGGAGGGGAGGGAGGGGAAAAAAGAGGAGCTGATACCAAGGACTTAAATAGAAAGTAAATGTTTAGAAAATAATGATGACAACTTATGTACAAGTGTGCTTGATATAACTGATGTATGGGTGGTTATTAGAGCTGTAAGAGCCCCCAGTAAAATGATCTTTAAAATGATTGTGAGGATGACTTAGGGCTGGCCACTGTTTCATTATGTTGTCCCTGGGATCATCATGAACAACAATATTAACAACTTATATTAGTGAAAAAAATTCTTGCTCTTTATTAGTACAGTAAACCCTTGAACTCTGGGAGGTGGGGTGTCTACCTTACATAGGAGTGTAATTTACATTAGACCCATAAGTATCAGGAATTTTTTTTCCTGTTCCTATAGCAGTGAGCCGAAGTGTTGGTAAGCATGTTTTAAAGTACACTTGCAACATCTGAGCTCACCGTGGTGGCATAGGAGGCAAATGGATAAGTGGGACTGAATTTATTATAGTAAACATTTTTCGCTCTAAGTGAGCATAGTTAGTATTCAGTTGGATTAAAATATGCAATATCTTTTAGTCATGTCTCGTTCATAATTCTTATTTTAGATAGTATTAACTATATTCTGTTCCTTTACATAATGATTCATCTTTTTAAACATTTTTGAACTTTTTATATATACTTACATCCTGTGTCAGTTACCTAGTGCTTATGAAACAGAAATGCCACAGCTAGATGGACTTAACCAATATACATTTTCTCTCAGTGTAGGAAACTAGAAGTGTGAATTTCAGGCACTAGCTCCAGGTGATGCAGGTCTGCTAGGGAAATGCCCTTTCTCAGGTCATAGTCCCCAGACCCCTCATGGAGAATGGCTACATCATTGCCTAACTGCCAAAGTGGTGGCAACCGTGGTTCCACCTAGCAGACACAAATTCGGGCTGTGTGTGGGGCCACACCATTCACTCTGACATGTGCTCTTTTTTAACTAAAGATCTGGCTTATTTATGTTTCTCTATTAACATTTTAATTTTGAAGTCGGATCTGGAATTTATTATGATAACTTTTTAATTAGGCTACTGCTCATTCTCATGCTTACTTTTTAGTACACGATGAAAGTAATTTCTACAAAGTGAAACCTAATATTTTCACGATTCTTTTAGTGTGCAATTCAATAAGTTTTGACATGTGCTTAAATACATGCAGGGACCCTGTTGTTGCAGTATGCTAAGTTGGACTGCTAGGCACAAGGTCTGCAGTTTGAAACCACCAGCCGCTCCGGAGGAGAAACTTGGGGCTTTCTACTCCCATAAAGGGTTACAGTTGCAGAAAATCACGGGCAGTTCTAGCCTGTCCTCTAGGGTTGTTATGAGTCAGCTTCGACCACAGGGCAGATAGTTTGGTTTTTGTTTCTTTATGAACATAGGCACCAGCAGCTCTAATCAAGCTATACAATAG